>JAQIXX010000080.1:0-104088 GCA_034700605.1 Willowsia nigromaculata | reverse complement strand
AAAAAAGGAGAGCGATGTGGTATGAATGTAGTTGGATTGTGTGCGAGAGTAAGTACACATGTAGTAGGGAAGGACAGAAAAGGTACGGCACCCACAACACATTACAATGTATGGTTGTATAGCATGTAGAAATTAGACATTATCAAATAAAAATAGTCCGCCCTTACGTACCACTTTATGTTACTTATGCAAACAGAGATTCGTATAAAGTGGAAAAGGGGGAAATAATATGTGTGTACATGCGAATCCATTCGCTGTGAGAAGAATACATATACATACAATAGATTTGCTGCAATGCACTGACAGAGAAGGGGAATGTCTAATTAATATGTGGTATGATCTAGGGTTTCGTGTTCATTGAGGGGTGGGAAAATGGAGGATGATGTGAGGTGAGTTGTGAATGAATGCCGCCTGAGGAGACAGATATTTTTTATTTGCCCAGTTTGTGTTTGTCTTGTCGACTTATTTTGTGAAACTTACACACACACAGAGTTCCATAATGATAAGGAATGAGGAAGGACTTGAGGGAGAGTATGCGGAATGAAGGATTATATTTTCTGTGTCTAATAATACACACATGAACATGACAGGAGAAAGGATAGCTGAAAAAGAGATAAACGTGCCATACTGTGAGCTTACCTTGGTTTTCGGTTCCCTTTTCCATTTAATGTTGGCTTGCAACTTAAATTATAAAATGTTGCTGCAAGTAAAGGGTATCCTACGTACATTATGTTTTATCATGTAGTTTATCTTTTGGTGAAGTTTTGCTGGGTCGTGTGTGGAAGCCGACACGAGCGTTTTCAAACAAGGTTTTTTTAAAACAATTGGCAAATTGATTGTTTTTAATATTGTCATTCATGCATTTGCTATCATCGGGTTCACAAATATGAGCCAAATATGTCAATATTATGCAATCTCAATGAAAACAATATGCCATCAATTCTATAGAAATTAAATTAAAAGAAATTAATGAATTCACACACCCAAAGTTTAGTCTCTGACAATTTTGCGTATAACCTAATTTAGATTTTTTTGTGTGAAATGATCATAATACGCAATATACGTGATTTTTGGTAGGTGGGTCTGAGGGATTATTGATGTCCGATTCTACTTTTCAAAACTTTCCAACCAAAAATGTTCACATTGCTAAAAACAAATACTGGAAGGAAGGGTTATTTCTTGACTTTTGAATGCATTAAGTACAATGTCTTAAGATTTGCACGTAGCCTAACTCCAACTCATACTTACCAGCAAATATTAAATAAATATGCGTGTATTGCATATTGTAGGTAAGCTGGTACTACCCAAAATGCATGTAGGTAAACTATTGTCTGACCGAATGCACCTACATTATTAATGGTTATGGTTATCTTAATCTTGCATACTTTTCTTAACTCTAACCACTATAATATATCCAACAAACAAAGTAAGGTACGGCGCATCATGCTTTATATTTTAGACGAGGGAGAATGTTGTCTTTGGTGATCAGTGATCATTCACAAACTCTCTGCTCTGCATATTGTGTATTATGCGGCAGCCGTCTTATTATGCATCTTGCAAGAGTAAGTTGGAAAATGTGGAATAGAATGAATGTTGTTGAATGTTAGAGAAATGAAGCTGCATAGATCTTTTGTAGTAGATTGGACTTGTATCCATATATTCATATGCACGCACATATTTTTAGGTAGCAGGTAGCACTCGGTTTTGAGTCTTCATTTCATCAATGTCGGCTTTAAGTCCACTGTCCATCTGTTTGTCCTGGCAGATACAGACACCCAAATTGTTCCAAATCGAAATGTAATGCGTACTTCTTTTTTAACTTCAAACTGAATGAAAACAATCCTTATTCAATCGAAGATTGATATAAGAGGCATGCATAAAATGGACCAACTGGAGTAATGTTCTATGGACCATTTTGCAACAACGCATGTATTGAATATTGAATCATTTATCATAATATATGCTCAATGCTCAATATCGTATTTTGTATGCGTTAAAAAACGATAGTTACGAAAACCACGAATCCATGAAGTGTGCGTGTCGTGATATCAAAATTCAACTCATTCGCATGTGCTCTCATTGAAAATGCTATGCTTATCAGATCGCGACAAATGACAAATATTTATAATTTTAATCGATGACTATGTAATTTGATGATTTCTTTTATGCGTGTAGATACTTGCGTCCCGCTTTAACAACTCACTTACGACCTAAAACTACAAACTAAAACTATCTATATAACAAGTACTGCGCTGCGATACTGTGAATGTAAAATGTATGTTTTGCTTTGCTAAAGAGAGGCCGTAAAGTTTGATCACAGGCAGACGAGCTTTGCTTTTTGCCCGTAGATATTTTGTTTTGCTTTGTTACTGCGAATGATGAATGAAACGTCCCGTTGTCCGTCAATAATGCTGCTGTGGCGAATGTCAGTGTCTGCAAAGTTTGTGCATGATGATGAATAGGTAGTATTTTCTATTTGATGTTAGTATTGCTTCTTTGCATGAAAATCATGCAATCATTATTATTATTATGGCGTTTATTGAAAGTGACTTTGATGAATACTCTCGTGAAATCAGAAGCTTCAAACTTCTGATGAATTGGAAGTCAATTCATTTTTGCAAGCATAAATGCACCTCGTCATGAATGAAACAGTTAGGAAGTTCACACCGCAATTCGTGTATACACATTACATGATGATTTTACTCTCAATTAATGCATGCCTTCGTCAGAGAGAATATATTTTGGGGCAGATCATTGTATCATCATGATACATTTCATTAACTTTATTAATACATGTGTTAAAATTTGAGTAATGGATAGCTTATTTTATGATTTGTGGCAGACATGAAAACGCGCTTTCATGGATTTGTAATGTTAATGCTAACTCTTAAAGATGCGAAAACTCTTTGTCCTGACATCAAGTGTGAAAATCATAGATTAAATTCACTATATGTGGGGTCCACTATCAATATTCGTACTAGTATTTAAGTATTTCTCAACGTTGTACGTTCCATTTCTTTCTACCCTACCCATACAAGTACCTATGTGCCATGCTGTGTATCTTTTCATTCGAACCCCTATTTTTCCCTTTCCAATTCTCTCACTGAGCCGTATTGAGGCACTAGTTCGGGGTGTTCATCTTCTTCTGACCAAACTAGCTTGTACTTGCCACTTGCCTTCTCGTTTCTCGTATAAACTCATGAAAGTGCATAGAAATGTCTACTAAATATGCTCAATGAAATGAGGTCTCTACATTATACTCAACTTATCGTAAATTGTCGATTGTCAGCTACACGGCAAACTTGGTTCAAAGTTCATTCGTATGAGTATTCCTGAAATGTGTACTTACATATTGTAATAAGATAATATACCGCACTGTAAAAAGATATGCTATCTTTTCTTTTCTGGTCATTTTTACTTGATTTTCAACCCAGGGAGAATTGTTGTGAATATAATACAACAGCTACCATTATCGGTTGACCAAGAGACGAAGTAAAGATAAAGAGGCAGATTTTTAAACGTTACGTTGCATAATTATTTTTTTATAAGAATTTATTTCAGTTATACGTAGAAATCCATTTCCCCTTTTCATAGACTTTTATTTAGTATGGGATTCAAATAATATGCAGTACTTTTTAGTACGCTTAACTCATCCTTCAATTTTCTTCAATGACTGGAAAATCCGAAAAATGATTTGGCACTGTTGGGAATGCACTGTTGTAAAACGTTTAATTAACTATGCTCGCTTCTAATTTTATGACAGAATTTTCCACATCCACCCTGGACTCATATATATGCTTATAATTTTTTCGAGATGTCTCCTGTAAACTGAGCTTTTTTATTTTCAACATAATATGTAATCATATTCTATTCTTGTGTCATATCCATGAATTTTACTGAATTCACTAATGCGAATATGTATTTAAACTCATTAATCTGATAATTTATAGTGTCCTTACAAGGTGTACAACTGAGATTGGTAATTGACAATTGACATTCTTCTTAAACAACAAAATGGTACATAAACAATGCATTGTGTTTACTCTTCATTCATGTGCCCATCTAATCATTTTTAAACATATAACCTCCATTCCTACACTGGCCAGGTAGATTGATTCAGAATGTCGTCAGTACTATCAACTATGCAAATCTGAAATGTAACTGTGAACCATTCTGCGATTACCGAACATATAATATGCAAACATGTATCTTAGTAACTAAAATTTATTGTTTGAAGGCACAACTATTCTATAATTTTACAAGCGTATATTTTAGATTTCATTGAAGCACAAAAATTGATTCTCCGAGTCAATTTTTTAAATATTTTTATCACTATTTACAATGCACATTACTATAACGGATGATTGATGGTAAGTAATAAACTGTGTGTGATTGTATTTGAAATCTCAAAAGTAAAGCCTGTCTCTTTTTAAAAAGTAACCTTTTACGTGTACCATATCATTTACCATTTTATTTTACCGTACGCGAGTTAATTCAGAAATATGTCACATATTTTTACAAATGAAATCAATAACATGGAATCAGGTCAAAACATCCAGACAGAGTTTGATTGCAATGGAACCCTGAATGTTCATGTAAATGCTAAGAAAAATAAGTATTCGGCTACTGTTCCACAAGTTGATTGCTTATTTATTTAGATTTTTTTAAATTTCTGGAATCACTCATTGTAACTGTCCATTGATAGGCGATACAATCAGTAAGGTAAGAAACTTGAGATTAATGTTAATATTGGTCCCGGTACGGGAAAAATATTGACTCATCAGAGCTTTCATCATACGTATATTTGTGCTTGTCGTCATTTTAAATGCATATTATCAAAAAATTAAACTCCACAATAGTTCACAGGACCCTATAGGGAGACAAAAAATTATACATACAATGCTACTCGTTTTCATGCAGGATTCGGTAAATGTTGTTTCTACTGGATGGATGCATTTATATTACATTTAAGTACAAAAAAGTGCATTCGTGTTCATTAAAAATATTGTGAATTTTAAGCTTGAACATACACGAAAGATCCTATTCCATATTTCTAACGATGTTAGTAACGATAAATATGTCTTCAGATATATTTTTGTGCAAGAATTCGTATTAACCTAAGACATATATGTATTAGTTGTCAATGTAGGGTTGTGACTTTACTAACGATATTTAGTGTGTAAAATACAGTATTGTACGAATGGCTAGGCTATGAATATGGTTAGTAGACATTCATAGTTTCGAAAAAAGAAAATAGCTGATCTTCATTTTCATATAGATCTACAAATATATATGTGATGTTATACTCGTTAAAGTCAAAAGAAGGCGTTTTTTCTCGTTAGCATCTACCGAAGTTAAAACCACTTAAAGTGTTCGAGGTTCTCATCATGAGATATCTCATTAAGTACATAAACAAATTCATTCCAAAATATGCTAAGCAAGTCTGCCAGTTCTGTGCTGATGACTGATGACACAAAGATAGATATTACCGCTTGAATGATCGAATAGTTTACAAGAACAAAAATAAAATGTGTCACCAGCCAGGCGACCAGAACCAAAGTATATTATTATTATGCTTAGATTCTGAGTTTTGAGTCAGTAGAAAATGAAGAGCCGTGTTGCACATAATGCACATGTCCCGGCAACATCCTCCACTAATCTTTGCTTATGACAATGGCATAGGTTCATTCAGTAGAAACGTGCCATCTTGACTATAAAAAATGTTACCGCATTCTAATAACTATTGTGGAATGCAATTACGAAGCGACAAAGATATGCATGAACATTACAATAATATTTACGTTTTCGCTGTACCTGAACAAATGATTTGAATGTCAATGCTAAGGCATTAATATAGTTCTTTGGGGTTTACTTTGTTTATTTACAAGATATGCATTATGAAATTCATTATTGTTGAGGTCTCCCACTGGACGCTCAGCAGAAAGAATACAGCGACAACGGCATTTATTATTCGCCTTATCGTCTTGTCTAAAAATTAACATAATATCCGATCAGTCCAAACTCCAAACTACTGTGGTTAAAGTTGTATTTTTTTATTATTGTTGTCTGTTGTCTCGAATGAACCAGCAGCTTTACGTAGTAAATATTAAGATTTTCATTTCTTCTCATATTCATGAGTCATGAGCACAAAATTCTATTTTTTGTGCCTCAAGATTACAAATCATGCAACGAAGTCAAGTCAGTGGTAACGATGATGATGATTATGATGTTGCAATTCTGTGAAAAGGCACTAAAACCTATTCGCCCAATGATGATGTAAGGTTGCATAAAATTCTCTGCTTTTAAAAACCTTGGTGCATTATTATCATACGCGTTTTAAATGCAAGAAACATGTAATTAAACAATAAAATAGTACGAATAAGAATAAGATTGATGTACTTTAGCACATATTTAGTAGGATATGCATGTGTGATATTTCCAAACTTAACTAAAAGTGAATGCCCAGCGTGGTAAAAGACTTAACTAGTAACTACATAATATTATGAAGCTTTAAAATAAATACAATTTCTCTCCAAGCAAAATAATAGAGGAAGCATTAAAGCAATGAAGGTGGATGTAAACGTTATACGGATGGACTAAAAATTTAGAAAAAATACATGCATATCTAATAGACTGAAGGTTGATGCGATAATACATAATAAATAAATAAATTTCAAAGCAATAATTGATCAATTCTTTAAGAATGAGAAGGTGTCGTGAGCGTACTAGCAAAGTATAACTATTGTGAGCAATGTGCCTTGCAGTTACTCAATGCGCTGCTGTATGATGGGAAGTTGGCTGACAAGGCGAAGGACATTCGTGCTGTAGATACGTCGAAAAGATAACCAGGCAGAGATTGTAACGCTGTATGTGCAATAATCAAATTAGGATTACGATACGATGCTGCGCCTATACTGAACTGCAGCAAGTTTCAAGCGATTTAACTACACTGTTGTTGAAAGTTATTGCATATAATATGCATGTACTTGTCAGCGTTCAATCGTATTTTAATTATATGATGTACTTCTGCTTTTGCCTGAAAAAAAGTTTTCAATCAAATTGCTTTTAGCCAAACTGGCTAGAAAACATACAAACTTTTGATAAAAGAGCGCCATCATTCTGAATTTTTCCGAGTTGCTTGATCTCTCGTTCTGAGAACAAAGACCACTGAGCGAAGAATAATCATGAAACGTGTACAAGGAAAAGTCGCTAGCTGGCCATCAGCAAGTGTCATTCAGCATTTTTCATCTTAAATACGTTAGTAAATACACATGTCTATCAAATGAACTTTGTAAAAATTACTGTGTGAGGATGTGATGCAAGGTGTAAGAACGAGAAAGATAGAAAGACATCAGAGAGGCTTTATATTAGCAGGCCTTCGTCTGGTTTATTTTTTCACACAAGCAGATCCCAGCCGCCACAGTGGAATTTCTTTGCAAGAAACAATTACAGAGGCGAGACTGATTTTATTGTGGCACTGGGCAATTAGCAATTACTTGTTGTAAGCGCATTTATCTATACTTATGCTACCCATATAATTCTACTTCTACAATGTCGATAATAATATGTAACCTTTCATTTTCCAGTCTACTTGATTAATCACTATTATTTCAGCGAATTGACATAAATTTTTGTTAGTGGATGAAATCAGCAATCAGACGAATAATAAAATTCTTGCCCCCAACAATGACGTTGGCTGTTCGCTCTCGTTTTACGTATTAATTCCAGCACTTAAACTCCTATTGAATCCATAAAGCACGCCAACTTTTAGTTCATCAAGAGCAATTTTGTCTACACAAAAAAATTATAGTTATGACTATGACGCTGTGAATGCCAATTTGTGCTTGCAGTGAACAGTCATAACATACATTACAGTCGCCAGTATTTACGAAGAATGGACAAAGGTGAAAAATAGAATAATGTTGGTTTTCAGCACAAAAAAAGCCCCATTAAACTTTTAATGTCAGCGTTATTTGTTTATTATTCTTCCTTTTCTGCTACTCAAATTCACTGTAACGCTCACATTAATTCTTTATCGACCACTCAGTGATTCCTTACGACGATAAGTGATTTTCGTTTGCTAACAGCCATGCATAAAGCATAGTTATTAATTTTGCATTGTACTTCCTTCAGAAAAAGAGATGATTACGATTTGTCAACGCAAGGTACTATATGTTTATTAAGTCGATGATAAAGCTGATAGCAAACTTGTATGAACGATATCGTGGGGTGTTCTAGCTCAACTTTAATTCTAGGATATCCGCTTTGCATGAATACAACTGACCTTTTCAGTCCACTCGACTCTTAATCGTCATCATTGAGCGTTTTCTCCATGAACTAATTCTTCTTTTTGTGACACCCTCTACAAACAAACAGTGTATTTTTATGAGACTCGTCCATGCCATCCATTCGGATAAAAATAGATCCCTCTTCCGTTGCTACTAAAATTGGGTGATGACTACAACATCGATCACTCACCACCATTCTTATTCGTCATTGACCATGTCATGCCCACTCATGCCATTCATCTAACCTCATTCATACTAGTCTGCTGTCGCCGACTTTAGGGCTTCATTGTATAAAAAATGTAGGCACAGGAAGGAGAAAGCTGCAATAATACATAAAGTTGTACAATTTTGGCATTTGCATACTTTTCGTAGCAAGAAACAAGCAAAACGTAAAAAAAAGTTCTAAAAGAATTGCCCCAGTGGCCAGCATACTTGATATTTACTCAACACAATAAATGCTCAACTTTGAATTTAGTTACGTGAAAGTTTATTTGGCCATTATTCTTTAACTTAGGTAGTAACGCATTTTTGCTCTCCTCATTACCAAAATAGCATATTGTCCTTCAAGTTCATAAAATCATGTAGTAGTAATATACGTGCTAATCCTATACATTTTTGGTGAGTGTTACACAAAAGAAATACTAACAGACAACGAAGAAGACAAATAGCAACGTCGTCGTTTTAGAGAGAAGTACGCGCCTATTTAATCTTTGTGAATGAAGGCAATTACTAAATATATGCAACTCATGTAAGCCATGAACTATTTCGACAGAAGGTGCTATAAAATGCATTCTACACCGAATTATGGGTGCACCTGTGCGCAAACGAAAACATGGAGTTTTTGGAATATCAGTTTGATCATATACGCTTTCTCGACAGAATGAAAAATTGCTTTTTCCATGAGTTAGGAATGCTTTATTTTTACCTTTTATGACCAGTGAATTTTCCATCCGAATGTTTCACTTGCATTTACATCGAGAGATGTACTTTAAATGCAATGTTGCATTTTGCCCCGACCCCGAAGTTCGGGTACGCTTAGACGTGCCTGGGGTTTTAACTGCAATAATAGCAAACTCTACTTTGACCTGTTTCTTCTTTGCAGACCACTTTTCTGTTTGAGGTCTGGGTGACTCATCTTTCATCGTCAATAATATTTCCCTCCTTTTCAGTTCAAGGAAAGTATTAAATCAAAATCGATTTTATAACTTCATCAAGAGTAAATATCTCTGATAGGCTGACTCCCATGAAGATCGGCCTTTGATCTGCAACGAATTAGTTTTCTTAGTTCACAGTAAGAAAATGAATCACATACAACCTTAGAAGATTGACGTTATTATTTGCTCATTCAATTGGATTTTTGCTTTATATTTTTATCGTCGTTAGTTAGTCGCTTATGTACTTCCACGGAATAACATGACATTTCACAACAACATAAACAAATGTTTTGTTACATGTAGTACTATACGGATGTGTTTATGAGATACATTCTAAGGCAAGGATACCTAAATTATGTTAATAAATTTTTTTGCGACCTGATCATAAGCAATTTTTGTATTTAAATTTGTTTCCAATGATCTCTGTATCCATGTATTCACTTCATGAATATATATGAGAGGTTGTGTAAGTTTTGTATATTTGCTCAAATGAGAATTGAAAAATATATTTAAGTATTATGTTTTGAAGAAGGGTCAACTCATGATTCATAAGTAAGAACTTTCTTTAGCATTTAAATACGTTTCTTTTTCTTGTTGAACTACACACGCGGAATCCGGAGATAAGGGCAGCATGAGATGAAACAAAAACAGAAGCAAAACTGGATACCACCATCAGCAACTACTATCCCACTTTATTTACTTTTCCTTCTCACTTTAACTTTCTCTTTGTCCGCCTGACTGTTTTCTACTACGGGTTAGCCATTTGTAAAATTGCATCATGTGTTGGTGATGTCGATATGGATGTTACGCCGTTATCATATGAACCGGTTGCGTTGCCAGCCAAAAATAAGTATTTTTACAGTAGACAGGGATGCTAGTACTAGGCAAGAAAAACGGAAGAACGAGTGAGTGAATCATAGGTTCCTGTCCCTCTGCATATAAGCTCGCACACCACAGTTCGTACTAAAATTGAAATAGCAGCGTGACAGTAGCTTAGGAACACTAGCATCACAACGGTATCATCACTGATTAGCTTCTCCCTCTCTCTTTCTTCCTGTGTGTCTGCCCCTACCCGTACAATGGATTCGGTCGAACATAGCTTTCGTTCACCACATCACACACGCACATGGCACAGTTTTTTCTCCTTTCTATGAGCATCATCGGAGAAAAGCGGAGGAGGAGGAGATTCCTGGAATTGCAAAAGGATAGAATAGATAGGAAGAGAAAGCAATTTCGTGAAAGTGCTCATATCACTGCGACTTTTTATGTTCGCTCTTTCTATGAAGCAAGCAATACCGTCATGCATAGCGACTTGTGCTATTCTGTCTCGTGTCTTACATAATGTGGAAACCAGTCACATGAACGTATACATGGAATTTAGGCATATCGTTTCTCCTTATAAACTTACATCATGACATATGTTGCTCTCCAACGAAACCTCATGCAATTCAATGAAATTCTGTTTTCTGCAATCTCGAATGTGCCGACCAAGAGAAAGTACCATGGCATGATTACATAATGCATAAGGGAGTCCAATCATACGTGGTGAAGGCGAATAAAGTCTATAAACTCTATGGAAAAGCCTGCAATTGGAAGGAGTTACTACACAAAATCTGTGGGTATACTTATCACATGGAAAGGAATAAAGAGAAAGTTCATTCCTTCATGCCTTCTTTTCCGTCTTCTTATCTTCGTTACTTTTCCTTTCTACGAATGAATGTCGTTGGAAGGAAGCACGTTACTGTATGTATGTATGTATGAGTTTTACGATTTTCTAATTTCTGGTTTTGGAGAAAGTCGTGCGCTTTATTAATGGTCTAGTGAGTTTTGTTATTGTTATTATTCATAATATGGTGATATGAAGATGGTCGTGCTTGGTGCCACAATAATAATAAAATATCATATATACGAGTATTCAACGGGTGTAGAAAACAGCGAATTTTTAGTAGCATTCATTTTATTGTGAGTAAAGGAATAAGGAAGAGAAGTAATGGTAAAAGAGTGAGGGACAGAAGTGAAAGAAAAATAATATGATTCGCTGGCTATTTTTTGTTTAATACTCTGCTCACTTCCCTTCAGTCTCAGTCGTCACGCAGGATTTTCACAGACAAGAAGAAGGAAAGGTTGCCAACACTTTTCAGCTGGTCCTTTCTCCCAAAATTCTGCTGGCATCCTGTAATACAGAGTATAGCATTGTGCTTGTGAACATTTTGTGAGTTCGGAAACACAGTGGTAGTAAACCTATAGCGTGCATGGTATGCGGAGGTAGGGATACACAGCAAACTTGGAATTGAATATTAATTATTTAAAGGGTAAGCCAGTTTTGCTCAATTTACCTGTGTTTCAGCTACTATTTCTTCGTTGTTGCTGTGAGTTTACCACTGCCCATCGTCTAGAGTATCAGTGAAACACGTTGTATGCTGTCAGTCCATGGATTTTAGTGTACTTTTTTGATTGTCAGTTAAGAAGAGTTAGTTGGGCATTGGAAAGAGGAAAAGACTATAAAGGCCAAGGTTTATCTTCAATACTCAGCAAAACTGCTTCTCATTTTTTTCTCGTGTTGACAGCTAATCAAAAGTTATATTTTGTGATTACAAAACTAGTCTGATTCTGATTGTGAAGGTGTGATCTCAAAAAATAAATGTTAGTGACAGGATAAAATACAACATTTTTGGCAATCAAAGAAGATAATATTACTATACCAATGCTGAATGCGAAATAATATTTTATCATCATACATTACAATATACATCCATGCAAAATATATCGCGTGCAAAAACTGCTATCAATATCAACTGTCACTTGGACTAATTAATACCTTTTGTCAATGAATTGAACACTACCCGAAGTGAGAGAGGGAAAACAAAGAGCCAAAAGAAAAGTACAAAACCACGAAGAATCAGTTTCTGAGGCCGACAAAAACCGTCCTTCTTTCTCTACTTATGTATTACCATTGCATTTTATTGTACGAACGTAGAAAGTGATTCAAGTCAAGTTGTGAAGTAAAGCAGTTGTGTTGTGTGTACGCTACCATTTATCATTCCCTTTCCTTCCACATGAACGGCAAGCAAAGGAACAATTCCACGAGGAAGAAGACACAGCTGCCCACTAAAATACAAGGATACCGTAAGCAATAAAATAATGCAAAATAGCTTATCAGTCGATTTTTTCGAATCTACGTCACTGTCAGAACCTTTACTCAAGAAAGTGCATTTATTTATGGATTCGCATTGAGGAGCATACCAATTTTCATTGTACCATTGCACACGCCATAAATCTAGATTTTTTGGAGGTCATGTAATTTATTTTAAAAATTCATTGAAAGTGTGGCAATAATCGTAACTTGTAAATGAAAAATTATCGCTTTCACCGTTAAAGCTTGATTTCATGACAGCTTTTAGTTTGGATGTGTTGCTGGATGGAAACTGACACGAACAGTTACAAGAAGCGCAAACATTAATATTAAAGTATCCCTACTTAACGCATTTTAGTTTTTAATAAGCAGTGGGCTTGAGCAAAATATGTATTCGTTTAAAGCAAGCACCATATATACTAGTATCACAATACTACATAAGAGTCTTTAACATTTTAGTCTATAATATCTCCGCTTTTCCTTTTAATTTAAACGTTTTGCTCATTACGATAATGACATGCAATGGCCATAATGAAAAGCTCGCCTACGTACATAACTCAAGACATTTTGGTACTTGTAGTTTAAGAGCCGACATTTTGATTGTGTTCTCCACTTTAATTTCTGTCCTTCAAATTAAATGACTGAAAAAATTTCTGTTCACATTAAGAAGTTAAAAATTCAAAGGAGAATTTATATTTTAAGAAGGTAACTCCTATAGCCATGCTATGTTTTAGCCAGTCAATATGCACTAGCCTTATGGTGATGATGGGGCTTAAATTTTGAACTTGATGCGTCATAACCGTCATACTAATGTAATCTATAATGACAAGGTCTTATAAATGGAACGATATGGAATGAATGAATAAAAACTAGGACTACCTGCTTTCCAAGCATCATTTCTTACTTGGATGCTTTAAAATGAATGAAGACTGTACCCCTTTTTGTCATTGTCATAATCAATACTTGGAATCCTTTGACAATAATGGTGAAGATTGTGTGTGTTCATGGGAAAATGACCAGTGAGCCGTGATATTAGCAGAGACTTGGATACAGGCACATGATTAAATGATTTATCATTACTTATAACAAAATTTATTATATGGGCATTTAACTAATATGTCTAATAGATGCATTTACCTAAAGAACCTAGAAACGACCTAAGAACTATTCCGTGTCCCTTTCCTTCTTGGCTTTCCCTCATAGTTTGTTGTCATCTTCAATCTTGAGTGAAGAAAAATGCTTAAAGGAAAGTCGTGCTACTTACTTTTTGAGAGAAAAATCTGCTGACTTGGAAGGACGACACAGACAGACAGATTAATAATGCAGACAGTTTGCGAATCTCTATGCCCAAACCCCAAAGGCCCACCCAAAAGGAGAAATGCCTTTTTCTACTTTATGAAATCCGCAAACATCTGTCTCTGCATTCATCCATCAACCATACCATGATTAATTTTTAAAATCCACTTTTTCTTCCCCAAAATACTTATTCATGTAGCGTTTTCTGAACGACGCATAAGTACAAAGCAAATTAACAGAAGTAGAGCGAAATGATTTAATTAGTTCGCTTCACATGAGAGAAGAACCAAAAAGGGATCCAAGGATTCAACTTACAACTTATCTTACAAACCCAGCTTGCCTTTCCCTTTGACTGACTTGACAATACTCATTCCCAGACCAAGACGATATGCTCTCGCACATATGCATCCTTGCAGAATCGATATTGGTTAAAATGGTGGTACCCTTTACACCAGCGTTGTGAGGTAGAGGTATGCCGTGGTGGTCGCTTCGTCACAGTTTTCCCTATCCCCCTAAAAAAAACCTCAGCAACATTATCGAGAGTTGTCAAATCATCCTATTTTACCCATTTCAAAGAATGCATTGCAATCTCCCAAGATGCTATGCTTGAAGTTCAAACAAGAAGCAAAAACTATATGAAGTGCTAACACTGATTTTTAGTTGATAATAATATAGCTGTGCAATGCTTTTAGATGCCATACCCTCCCAATATTGTCCCCACATATTTGACCGCAGAAGTAGACAAATTCGCAGTATGAGATTTCAAATGGTTTTTAGATGTTTCTCTGTATTTGACATATTCCTGGATAAAAGCAAACCACATTTTGACACGGCACACTGCAGATCATGGTGGGACTTTTTCTTTGTCTCCCGAGTCGGTTAGGTATATATTCATCTCATGTTGTCCTGAACATTTAGCTCGCTCACTTGCAAACCCAAATCAGAGTAATGTGTGTACTCTACATTTAAAAATAAAATATATGTTTAATAAGTAACCAATACCCCATGAGTACACTATTTCGAGTGAATAACTACCTTTAAAGCCAGACCGCCGCCGCCACACAGTACCACATTAGAACTCTCAAGGACGTAATTGAGAGACGCGGTTGATTAATATCACTGCGCTGTTTGTGCGGCGACAATGATGGTGGAAGCGGTTGTGATGTGAGTTCTGTCTGTCTTTTGTTTCATGTTCCTTCATTCTGGTTACAGTTACAAGTTACAATATGTGCTACTTTCATAAGCTATAGGGCTTTTCCCATTGATATTAGTCAACGTGACATTATTATGTCATATGTACAGTGATAGTTCTTCCAGTTAATTCCTCGTGTTTCCGCCTTCATTCTCCTCCTTCTCATATCTAGCTTCCCTCCAGTGCCACTTATCAAGAGAATAATAACATTTACGTGATGGCATTAATTATTGATGTTGCTACGCTTTATTAACAAGGGAAATCACATTAATCTAGCTTGTGCCAACTAATGTAATATTTGTACCAGTCTCTATTCTCATGATAATTATTCTTTAAAAATAATGTCGCTTCCTTCTTCAAAATAATATGTATTGCCCACGCTACATGTGAAATTTCACCATCCTAATGCATGCTTAATTTTCTGAAACGCATGTCCGTGCAAGACAATAAGAACAGCACATGAACTAAATTCAATTGGAAATTGTCAGTAGTACTATAAACAACAACGGTTAGACAGAAGCAATAATATTATAGTGCGCAGCAAGTGAGATGGATGTAATTTTTATAACATTGCCGTATTTTTTAAGCTGACAAACTGCAGAAGTTATTTATGACAATAATCTGCTTCTATCGTCATCGCCATTGCAGGCAATTTCATAATATTATATTCGGGTACTTCCATTCCATTTATTTGGTTCTGCATTACATTACAACTTCACAGAGGTTTAGATTACGTAGGTATATTTGGATTTCGATATTAGAATGCTAAAATTTATAATATAATTATTATTGTATATATGTGTAGTTCTAGTTGTCTGTCAACACGATGCTACGGACGTTGAGTTTTTAAATTTTTTTTATACATACAAGCAAGCAAAAAAAGAGATAGAATGGGACAAGACAGATGTCGTATTTGGGCTATGCCTTCACTCTTGTCTGGTTCTTTAAGGGGAATACTGTAGAATATGGAAGGACATTTAGTAATGAGATTACACATACAATTACATAAGTACCCACGAACAACAGAGACTACAAGCAATTTTTTATCGTGTACATTGCACGTGAATTCAGCAGAAAAAAGGAGCACAGAACAGCACAGCGGATGAAACAATGTCACGTAAACGTTAGGTATTCAACAATATTGCCAATGATCGTCCCCAAAGATTACAGCTTCTGTAGTCCGAGGTGCTGTGTGCAACTTCAATGTTTCATGCTGCATGATTTTTTCCTTACCAAAGAAACGTTTAGCTTTTAGTAACGTGGTTTTGTTTAGTTTACCCATTTCATGCCCAAATTCTGGCTTTTATATTGCTTTTATAATTCTTACGTTAGGTTAATTATTAATTAGTAACAGAAACAGGTAATAATGTAGTAATGCTGAATTATTTTAGAGTTAAGATCTGAATTAGTACGTGATAACATGTAACTGAAATTATTTGCTGCGTTTTGTCGATTTACGGTATTCCATCTAGATATGAAAAAATAATTAAAAGGAAGGAAGAAAGTATCCTTCTTGGACAAGAGTCCTTCCTTACATACGACGTTTTTGTATGGGGCCTCATAATACATTTTTCGCACCAGTGGTAATTAAACATTGTTGTTAATTAGTATTAGTAATATGTGCAGAATTCATGGTAATTGCTGAAGCTGTCTGGCATGATATTAGACTAAAGTGTGCAGTTAACCTTTCTAAAAAGAGTCAGTAATGATGATTTATTGATGACACTGACCATTCAGCACAGCTAACGATTTCTTTTTAAAAATAGATTGCAGCAATAAAACCCAGTATAGCATGATGCAATAAATATAATCATGTAAAAACGTAATGCGTCAGTATTATTCACACAAACCGTCATTCGAATTTGCTGAGCGGAACTAGCGGAAATGCGTAAACTAATGCTTGTATTTTTGAACGAGCGTGGTATCGCATAAAAGCCAAATAGACTTTAAAAAAGACGTCAGTGCAATATTATGGGACGATTAGTATGTAGCTGAAGCTCATATTATATTTCTATGTCGAATGAGCAAGAGAGGAGATACAATTTATTAATTCAAAGGATCGATCGTGGTTATGTATTTGTTTGTGTTATAGTTACAAATTTTTGCAGCTACCTAGATGACCATCGTAAAAATTCTATTTCGTTTGAATACGCAGCATGACCCAACGCTCAGAATGATGCCCAGACAAAAGGTTGTTGTCTTAAATCACAAGAGTCTCCTAAAAATAGAGTGCTTGCCCAACAACTCATTATAATTAATTAATATTTTATCTAATAAACGTACAATAATGGCGGGACTGCACTTACTTTCTGTTCACTGCAAACAATAAACTTTCTGCCCCTCCTCGTTGCGAACAAGCCTTTTTGCTGTTGAATGACTGCCGTTTTGTTACTTCTAGTGGGCCAACCAAGCAAACAAACTTCTCTAGAAGGGTTCGTTACTGACATGAGTTAGTAGATAGCATTAGAGAAGCTATCAACTATAAACAGTTGGATTATCATAGCATAATGTTATGTATTTCATATTATTTATAAGATCCTATCAGTGTATTTATGTGTTGATTTAATTGCGAACAAGCTTTACATGAAGTTTATAAATAGGCATTAAGCAAAGCAATAAATAAATGATTTCTTTCTAGATACGAAACAAAACAAAATGCAAAAGAAACTCCCTACATGATCATATTACAGCATTTACAGCAGTCAGTTCTGGGTACATGTATTATAATAATTAATAGGATATTAAATTAATTAAACCATTACAACGGTTTTATGGCATTTAGCTATTATGCCTAGAAGGCAGGCAGGTATTCCATCTAGATTTACTTGGTGCTTTGTTTCCACTGCGAAATGCGTAACTATCAAATTGTTATAATGAGACATTTAAGACCTCATTGCTAGAAGTGAAAAAATTCAAAATAAATTATACGATATTTTGTATTTGTATGATTTATTACCAATTAGATCATTTATATACATAGATTTTGGCTGCAGCAACTAGTTAATCTAAAGACAGACAACTGGCTATGCCACGTTCCTTTTCCTCCATAGTTTGTAAATTATCTTTTTTAAACAAACGAGTCCTAATAAACGAACCACTTTCAAAGCCATTCATTTCAAATCACAAATTTATGCTTAAAATGTTTTTTAACTTTATTAATTTGTAAGTCCGTTTTTGGATGAAGTAGAGGAGAAGCTGGTATATACAATTAACTAAAATCGAACGTTTAAATGAGCTCAAAAATCGAAATTTCGAAAGTCTTTGAATTTTAATACAAGCAGGAATTTTTAAGAAAGAAGGACAGAAGATTTATAGTAAAAAGCGCTGGAAAAACATTAGTAGGCTTTACATAGTTTTACAAATTTTTATGAAGTATTGTTACACTTTGAAGCATAATTAGAAATTTTTGGTCAAATGTTCGCAAGTGAATAACACCACTTTAGTCAGAGCATTTGAATATGAAAGACACATAAAATGACATTAAGGCATGTGGAACAAAAACTTTTGGCTGTTGGTGCTATTGCAATTTCATTAAATTTAAACAAACTTTTGTGTTGTTCATGCAAAAATAAAAACTGAAATGGATCACGACAAGGTCAGGAAAACAACGGCGCGACTTGAAAACAAAAGTCTCGACGAAAACACCAAATTGTGCACTCTAATGCTATGCTCTAGACAGGTTTACCTCCTTGCAAGTGACTGCATGAGTTATTTTGCTTGCACAGACAGGAAGGATATCACTTAAAAATAGAATGCAAGCTTGGTGTTTTTATGGCATGAAATGCTCGGCTCTTATTATTTCATTAATTAAAAAATATGTTATACAATAATTGTTTCAATGTACTCCTTGTTTGCACAACAAATCTGTCTTTATCAAAAGTACCCCAAGCACAAAAACCCTTTTGTGTATGGACGTACACTATGTTGATTTTGAGTATGTAAGCCATAAAGTGTAACGAAATTGTCTTAGTCGGCTATTACAAAATCCTCTAGATAACCATTTGTGTTAGTAGCACATCGCATCAGTAGGACTCTGCTACAGTTACCTGTTTCATTTCATATCTCACTGAAATCCCTCCCACTTAACTTCATAAAAACAAATTTATAAACGAATAATGAGTAAAACATGTGCATTTTAAAATTTCAACGCAAGCTTTTTGACATATGATATGAAGTGAATTGCGAATTCCTTTCTATTTGCAAAATGTTTGCTGTAAATGCAGCATAATCTCTAGTTGAACTTTTTTAAACGTTTAGCCATTTTCCTGCATGTCAAAACCATTTGTCAATCTTTTACTTTTCATCTCAGAACCAATGTGATACCCATCTTGATCAGTAACTTAGTTCCAACCATTTATGCAGTTTAGACTCCTCTAAATACAAACGAATGATCATTAAATTGTCATTAAGGGGTAGCCAATAATTAAATTGTGATTATTTCTGATTTAAATACATTCATACGGGGTGTTTTATTGTTTGGACAAGTAGATAATTTATGCTCGTAAAATCCTGTCTGGTTGGTGCCCTTGACTGTCGATGATTCCAGTATATTTGTATTTGTAAATCCTAGTCACGAGTCTTCTTTGTTTTGCCGTAGTAGGAACAAAAAAGAAACATTCAATCAAACACAGAATACATTGTTTACCAAGTCCATCCCTTAATTAACAAAAAATTATCAATGCTGTTCCTGTTAGCAAAAACACATAGAATTCGTACGTGATTAAAAAGAGTGCTTACTACAATAAAATCTGAATCTATCTATAAAAAGGAAAAGAACTCTGCAAATCCCAACAATAAGTAATAATCATAAAAGTTTTGGCATAATATATTCCTATTTCATAGATACATATCTTCATACAATAAATATAACAAAATAATAAGCAGTAAATATGCTCGCACACCACTGCACACACATACCCTAATAATCATTGTAATAAAAGTAATACCGACGTAACATAAAACATGAGTACATGTTTAGTTGTTAGTACCTCTTCCTTCGTCGTTTAGTTATCGTCGAATTTACCCCATTACATGATTTCAGTGAATCACAGCGCGTGTCGAAAATTTGCTCAGTCTTGTTCCTTACTTAAGAAGAGTTGAGACTCGTGAGACACACGTACAACATTTTTGCAAAACCATCATCATTGCCTTCATTCCATTGCTGAAAATAACTGCAAAACCATCATCAATGATCAAAGTCACATCATAGTTCCTTATTATAACTTTTTAGCAACAATGACGTGACTTTTAATTTTGGTCTTGGAGTTTTTCCTCACCAGTGATAATAGAGATTACGGTAAGATCCACACTTTACAAAGACAAGATCATGAAGAAATATAAAAATCATTAGAGGACACATAAACCAAGAAAAATTTACGTTTTTTGATTAAAAATCCTTTTTGACAATTAGGATGGCATTATAGTCAGTTTCGCTGTAGCATTTTTTTTGCTCTTTAATCATCATACTTAAACGACCACGGTAATGCTGTAAAACAGTGTGTGTAAATGTTTGTGCGGCAACGGTAACACTAGCTCTATTCTTTCATGTGGTATGCGGTTTGGTTTTTGCTGGCTGTGAAGCCGTAGTTTCAGTTCTTTGTTCCTCAGCTATTCAGTTAGATTTTGTGTTTAGGCGTTCTTATCCTCATCAGATATTACATCGTTGGTGTTATTTTCTGACAGAATAGGGAAATAAAATTGGGTATAATCCAGTTGAAGGTCGACTTAGTCATTGTTGCATTGTCCTCCTCCTCCTCTTTACTTGTTTAATACCAATTTCCCTCTTGTATGGAGAGGTAAAAATAACGCTGTTGCGTGGCAGTTTGTAGCTATTATGCTACACTTTATTTGTTACATTTTCTTGCATTCAACGAAAATTGGCCGAGTCAATTCACTCATCATGAATTGAAAGTAAACAGTCAAAATAGTCATCATAATACATACCTTGCTTTTCGCCTTTACACCCTATCGTTTCTCTCAAGAATAAAAATTTTATAACAATTTCATGTAAGGCCTACAATAAAATGAAGCGTAATATGGTAGTCATGAGTGAAGGACGTTTTGCTACTTGGTGTTCCTTTTGAAGAACAAAAATTGCAGGAAGGATATCCTCATCATTTATTCTTGAATTTTTTTTTATTTTGACAGAGAATATGTAATACATATTTTTTGAAACGTAAATTACGCATAACATTAGTTTATTTCTTTATTACGCTACAACATGTAATCTCTTTTGCAATTTGTATCGCAGGTGCCTGTGTAGAGTGAAGCAAGCCGAGCATTCACTTTCTGGTATCTCATCCGTTGACATCGTATTGTCGTTGTCACCACCACAGCTATACAACTAGCTGCTAGAAAAACTCATTTCTGAAATATCCTAGCAAATAGTAGCAACTCCAACTACCACGACTACATTTCAACCATATTTTCTTCCATCCAACTTACTTAACTAACCATCCGTATGCATTACCCGTTCGAAACGAGCTCACAAACGGAATTGTATTGATTCCCATTCCCCCTTTATTATTACCATATTACTAGTTGTCTGCCAGCCAGTATTGCAAGTACTACAAAAACAGCGACTGCTATCATCATCACCACTGCTATACCACCTTCGACAGTTGACATTCGACTTGGCCAACCACCACATACAGTAGGATAACCCATCATCACTACGCCGCGCCAGTGCCACCACCACCACCACCGCCACTGCTGCAGGAACCAAGAGAGAAAAGAGGAAAAGGGGAAACAGCACGACGAAATTGTAACAGTCGTTGGGAGAGAGTCAAGCAGAGAGAAAAGGTTACCTACTTCTTCAAAAAACACATTCGCTTCACCATCACCACCTCCACTATTACTACGGCTACTAACATAACGATTTTGGATGAAAGGCTTCTACTACCCATAATAAACACATATTATTGCATTTTCTACGACCAACTCAACTGTCCTGCCAAAGAACCAGTTCTCCTACTTTGTTCAAACGGGAAGCACAATACAAGAGTACCAGCGTGTTTTCCCTTTGTGTCGACGCTCTAATATTATTACTTTCTATTGAATTGCAAACATTCACCAACATCAGACAACTCGTCTACATACATTGCAGCCCTGCTCTTTGTCGTATGTTTGGTTCTTCATTGCGGAGAAGAAAGGGAGCAAAGGGAAGAAGCGAGAAGAGAGAATATTATTAGAAAAAACGAAATCTAACTAACGAAAGTAGTTTTCATGTGGGCTGTTGGTCCCTGAACTTATAGAATACTTAATAGTCGGAACACACAGCAGCAAGAATATTCCACACCGCCTACAACTACCATTACTACAAAATACAACAAACAATAGCAACATAACCACCTCGTCATTCACTCACTTTTATTACTTATCCTGCAGGCAAGCTTGAAGAGAAACAGTGGAGAGGTACTACTAAACGTCAAAGTCGATACGCAAAAATATTCCAAATTCATTCATACGTCGGGTAATGTTCACCTCGTCAGCAGTGCTACTTGGGGATTTGGATTGAGTTGAGTAAAAGCAGAGAAAGTACAAAAAGCCATTTTTAGCCAACGGTTCATTGTCGTGTCTCTCTCTTCACAACCAGTGGATTTTCCATGTTTTTATGACACAAATAATATTTATGGGAGACACTTTGTGTGTAAGAAAAGAACGGAAAACGGATGTTGTGGAAATATTATAGTGAGTTGTTGTGTGAGTTATTTCTCCTTTTTCCTCTTGATAATAATACAAGTGACTTAACGTGCGTAAAAGGCTGTCGATAAAAGTGGTTTTGACACAGACATCCACAATATACGAAGACTGTCACAAAAGAGAGAGGACATAAGTGGTATAGAATCATCATCTTTGCCGTCATCAGTTTGAAAATACACGTATTACTTGAGATGTGGTGAAGCATTTGTTTGCTTTTCAAACTTGTCGAGAAGGATTCAGTTGATCACATCCTTTTGATATTTATTTTTCTCTTCTCTGTCATCAAAATCATTACCCTGTTTCATCACAAAACAAGGATCTAGACAAGTGGTCCAACTAATAAGAAGCATTTTTTGTCAATCAAATCCAAAGCGTATTATTGTTATTATATTATCAAATCAAACACAATCAACATCAAACGCAGAATACCTACCTTTCATAAGAAACGTCAAAACCAGAAGAAGTCAGCAACATAGACAGGAACACTGAAAAGGACGGTAACAAGACGGAAGGCAAAATGACGAGTGTTGTGAGCAAATCGAAGGAAAACTTTTACCGGCAATCAAAATCCAAAGGAGACATCGTTGTTACGGGTAAGTGAGCATTAATCCGAGAATATTTGGAAAATATTTAGTTACTTCCAATCCAAAATTTATCTACTTTTCATGTCAATATTTAATCCGCTTTGTTGCAAATACATATGAGAAAATGACAGCCGTCTGCATTTCTGGGAAAATAGTAAAAAAATAAAAATCCACAACTAAAAACGAGATATGAAAATATGGATGTTTGTGAAATTGTAGCAATGAAGTTTCAGCGTACCCCAGCTGCATGAAAATTAATCCGACTAATATTTCGTGCAGCACAGGTGTTCATTTCGCAATGCAATAAAGCTTTTCCGCCTCCAGGTTTTGTATCTATGAGAGCCTGTGCTCTCGGATTATATGGTAAATTTATTTTTGATCCTTCTCCAGGAAAATCCTCTTTCGCTTTTTCATCCTTTACTTTTCTCTATTCCCGTTTCCTGCTTCCGTGCATGTGGCGTAAACAAGATTGTATCTAACAAACACGGACAGCGACACGTTTTATCATTTCAAAAGTAAAGTTTGGTGGTCTAGTTTTAAATGCTTGAGTTTTTGAAGTGACGTTTTAGACAAGGCAGCATTTATTCATAAAAGCAACTGCTAAATAGTTAAAAAGTTATGTGAGATCATTGACATTCTCTTAACTCGTTCTTCTTTTGCATCATCCATCTTGTTTCCCTATCTGCCACTCTGACTGCCTCAGTTTTGACAGTTCGCTTGATATTGCGTGTGTGGTGCCGAGTTAACTAACTTATAAGTATTTTATTTCCTCTCGGCAAATGTTCAAGTACCACGCACATGTATTTTGAAACAAACTGCTCAAATTGCTAGTTTATGGAAGGAAGACAAACTGCAAATTTACTAAATGGAGTGATCTCGAATTCCTAAATCTGAAGAATGCCAGCAGGATGCACGCTGTGGAGTGTGGCAAGGAAACTGAACTTTTATTCAGAAAAGCGTACACGTCCTATGCGGAACAAGGAATGTTCTAGAAAGGAAGTATGCTAATAAAAGAAATTGAAAGGGAGAGTGGAATTCAAAGCGTTTCATTGCGTGTCTCCATAACATTTTCTAGAGATGCTATTACAAGCCTCTCTCTATGTGCAGTACACAATTTTATATATTTTCATTCTCAAACATTTACCTGCTCCCTCATTTATACTTTCTATAAACTGCAGAAACTGAGTTAAAACTGAATTAAAATTCCTCGCCTGAAGCATTCTTTTCACAAGTAAATCTTACACTTTCTTGCCTCAAAATAGCCTTCAGCTTTAAAAATATGCTTCATGAAAGACATGCGACTTCCAGTAAACAATACTTTGAACTTTAAGAACGAATGTGCTTCTAATTTTTTTGCATTAATATTTTTGTAATCTTGAGCAAATATTTGTTGTTTTATAGCTCGGTATTTAATTATTATGATTATTGCTGCTGGTTTTTAACAGCCATCACATTTATTATACGAATTGAAGATAAGAACTTCTCGTATCTTTCTTTAATATCTTGTTTTTGTGAAAAAGTATGCATGGAAGAAGAATTTCTCAAAACATTTGTGCAAATTAAATGGCTGGTTGGCTGGTGTTGTAGGAGCTCGCAGAAATACAGATGCCGTTGAGCCTATTATTTTTTATTTTTTATAATTTGCATACAATTTTATGACGAAAAGATTTTTTCCAGAGAAAGCCAAGATCATGTCAAAGTCAAGCATTTCTTAACTTTTCAAAAGCCATTTTCCTAATGATTGTATACTAAATGTTAATTAAACATAAGAAATGAAGCAGTCATAGTTTGCTTTTTGCTACTTCTTTGTGCTGTTTTGATGATTGCACAAACATTACACATTCATGAGTAGGCCTGAATAAACAAAACTTGAGTGTAAATAAATGGACTTTAAAGAAGGTAATTTAAACTTGAATGGAACACTGTAGTAATTTTTCTGGGAACTTGTAATTTTATAACTTGTGTACATTGTTATGAATAGTTATTTCGTCATTTTATGAAATCGAGGAAGCTATACTCAACGCTACGGCGGAGAAAACTACAACTTTCTCCTCAGCATTTACTTCGGATTCCCTTCCATACATATTTTCGACATAAATATAGTATCCATTTGTAAGGATTGCAATATTTTTTATATTACGTTTCATTAAAAATATTTGAAGGATTTACATTAATATTGTCGAAAAAGATTCATAAAATAATATGTGTTGCATATGAACACATGCAGATATGAATCTTTTGCACTGCTCATATTAAATTATGTTATTATGGCAACTATTATGCAAAACTGTCGTTTTCCGTGTGCACATTTTCATGATAATTTGGAAGCAACTCAGCTCATTACTTTTGTACTTTCGTACTTTCCTTTTGCGCCTCACTTGCCCCAAAAGTTAGATTTCCTCTGTGAGATATTTTTCTTGACACGATGTGATATGAATAGAAAATTAGGTGTAATAAAGACGAGGAGAGATGTAAAAAGAACGAGAACGGGGGGAACGAAAAAGGCCTACTTTTCTTCTTGCCTAATTAATTACACTCCGTGCCTGACGGGTTGTGTAATGTGTAATATGAAGAAGAGGAATCGCGGTAGGCCTTTTTTGCAATCTCCATACATCTCTCATCGCCCTGTGTGTTATCATGTCTGTCTTTGTGTCCCTCTCTGGAAACATTTCCATGGTAGCAGGATAGTTTGGAAGTCTAGAGCGAACAAGGGTAAAGAAATGAAGAAGTAGAGTGTGTACTGCAGGGTTTGATAAAGAAATGAAGGATTTTGCTGGGTTTTATTTTAACATAACCGCGAACGAATATTACACTAGAAAACTAAGCACAGATACAACTCAAGACTTGAGTTACATTGTTCAAAAGCGGAGCGATTTCGCCCTAAAAGTAAATCAATGAAAAGTAGAGAAACACGGAGAGAGAGAGTAGAGGTCATACATACAGAAAGAGGCAAAGACAAATAATGTGTAATTCTATAGAAAATGTGTAGCCATAGATACATGGGCTGATTTGTAACTCTTTCTTTCTATCTTTGCAAGATACCATTAAGTTTTTCTTCTTTAACATTTTCTCATTCCTTCTGTTTCTGGAGGATGATGAGAGGTCCGGAATGGAGGTGGTAGATGTGGTGCTTCAACAAGAAACGATTTTTCTGGCAACGATGGTGATAATGGAGGTGGTACTGATATCACATAAGATCATAAGGGAGTATCCATTTAGAAACAACAAGAACTCCAAGGGTATACATGTTTTCATCTATAGAAACTGATTCATATGCATTCATGGCAATTTGTAGAACAGGACACTGTCATCATCATCTTATTCGTGAAGTTGGGGAAAAAGTGTGATAGTAATCATGATCATCATCAGCATTGCCCTCGCGATAACGATGATTATATGGGCTTATTCAAGTCAAACTGTGACTTCCTTCTGAGGCCTTCTTCATTTTTACGGCTTCTTGTTGTACATATTTCGGATTGTTTTGATTTTTTGCCAAAAAGCAATATTGGAGAAAAATTGGCTCTCGAGTCTGCTTCGTTGGAGCAAATGTCCTGCATAGCAATATTTCTCCATGGGAAAATAAACTGTTATGTTTATTCAGGAGGAGGCAAGTAGCAAAATATGAAGCTGTTGTTTTAGTATTTTCCTTAGAAGGTACTTCCTCTGGAAAGCGGAGGCAAAAATGGAGGGTGAGATTAGCTGAGAAAATAAATGCAAGGTTAAATATAATCTTTGAAGCAACTCGACCGTATTCAATATTTAATATTATAGTTGTCTTGACCCAGAGCAAAAAAAAAACGAAGTAGTCAAATTTAATAGCTCTTGCAATGCCTGAGAAAATTTTGTGTACATTTGTATGTCCTATGACTACTCAAATCCTTTGCTGTTAAAATGTAGCTGGTTGGGTGGTTAAGATTTAAGTTAAGATCAACCAACAGTATTTTCATTAAAACAATTTAAACGCTCATCTCACTTTCCCTTTCTTCTGCTTGATACTGACTGACAGAAAATCCCAAAACTAATTATGGCAGTTTCATGACTGCCGGCAGTCGGCACATCCGGCTGGGGTTCTATTATTTCATCATCTTTATCATCTCTCCCGTTTAACTTTTTGGACTCTACTCTAGTTACTTTCTCATTTGCTCTGACTATATAGCACACATAAGGAAAATTACTGTTCCCGTGTTTCCCTTATTTGTACTATATATCGACAATAATGAAAGAACTCACGGAAAATTAAATCGAGAGACTGGTTTGTTGTAATTCTGCTGCGAAAGTAATTGTGTCGTATGTACGTAAAGTGTTATTATTATGCTGCTGATGTTTGATGCTTAATGCAAAGCCGACTTTGCTCCAAGCTCCATCAAAATCGTCATCATTGCTTTTTTATGATTATCCGTTGCTGGCGCTAACATAGTTTTTGTTTGTATTTGAACAATATTAAAACTTTTCTGCCACCCCAAACTAAATGTCTATCATCCAAAACGTTGATCCTTGGTTTGGTAGTCATTTCCTTTTTCCATCGAAAACGGTAAAATCCTCATCAACCGCAGCACATTCATTCAAAATGCCTTTCTCTTGTTTCGTGGTTGCTTTTTGCGGATGAGAACAAGAAAGATAAATAGTGAGCACTATAGTTGATACTGACTGTGGAACGAAAGTTCCACTTGACTGTATTTTAACTTTTACTCTGGAATTCATCTGCACTCAAGTTGAAAAACTTTCTCTCTTGTGATATCTGCATCAAAGGGTTGCCAGTACAAAATGTTTGGATTGTCATTATTTGTTCTTCTTTACAATCCCTTAATGGTAAACATATTACTAGAATATGTTTGTTATGCTATCATGTTTTTTTATGCGAAATCCCTGGAATGAGATTTAAGTACGGGGACGTCCAAATATGATGGCCTCAATAGCCTTCAGCACCCGGCTGCATAAAAATTTCCATCAAATTAATGTCTCACAAGAGACGTTGAAACAATTTGAAAAGCTGTTTTCTTGAATACTGAAGTTTCACACCAGTCGTGTATATAGACACGACGTGTAAATTCATTAGTAGTTAAAGAGATTGTCATTTAGAGAAGACGAAAGCACTGCGTGATGTCATTATCTCTGAACTACCCCTGGATCTAAAGTATTCTATAATACTTGAGTTATTTACTTTTTCAAATGTAAAGCATAAAAGCATCTTTTTGAAGAGTTAGACAGGTTTTTCATGGAATGTGGCAGAGGGAAAGGCATCCAAAACTGCTCAACTCGTTCAAGGGTCATGACACGCTCACAAATAGCAACCCCTGAAAATGGGATCGTGGTTGTGGTTTCTATGTAAAGCAAAAAATGTAAATCTTTAGAATTTTTGGCTATAAACTTTAATATGCACAAAAGAATATGAATGAGGGATATATGGATCATAGTCAGTGTTTGTTTTGTCATAACCTATTTTGCCTATCTTACCAACAAATATGAGTCGACTAAAGCAAACACTTGACAAAAACGGAATGTACGGAATCTGAAGATTTAAAAAACATTTACTATTATAATGCTTGTCTAGTTTAGAAGTTGGCAGGTGTTCCAAACCTTCTTAAGAATCTTTAGCATTATTCATTCATGTGATCTTTTTAAGATAAAGACTTGATGCAATTAAAACACTGTCAACGTCTGACTCTTAGCATTTAAGCGAGCCTTTTATTTAATTATTCTACGTTAATAGCAATCTTCATGATAGCGGTTAAAATATGCATACTGCTGTCGGTGTACGTAATTTGTTTCATTAATTTTGTCTTTGCCAAGTAAAGTACACAAAACATAAATGTACTAACAAAAATCTATAATGAAATTGTGTTTTTTTATTGCAGAGGAACAGCTCCTCAAGAAGGAATACATCAGTCCTGAAGACGTACTTCGGCTCAACAAAGTTACGGAAAGTAAGTAAACTAATTCTTTTTCCTTTAAGATGCATGTTGAAAAGCATAATATTGTTTGAGTCTGATCCAGGGATCTATAATCTTTGGTATACATCAATAATGTGTTATGCTGAAACAAAGACTTTGCCATCAAAATTGCATATATATAAAGAAAAGTTAAATTATCTGCGATTATGCAGCTTAATTTACCGGAAAGGGTGAATAAAAATGAAAACAAAATTCAAAATCTAACAAAACTCAACAAGGTGAAGTAGCTGTACGAATGGCAAAAAAAAATGACTTCAATGCATAAAATGAGATCCTTCATTATTATGCAAGAGTAATTCAAAGCGGCTTTTCAAACTAAAAAAAAAGTAAATCTACAAATAAAGTTGATAATATTAAAAACAACCCACCATTACGATTCAATTTAAACTTTCATCAGATGGTAATTGTATCAATTATGGAAATACCGATTTAACTGAACATTAATTTTCAAAAGGTGGTTGCCGTCATTAAAGATAGGCCTATCTACACATTTTATTTTTTATTAGAAAGCTAAACATTTCATGCGTTCCGTGCCTATTATTCATCCTACCAATTTTTATGATTATTAATGAAACTTAACTTGTTCACGCTCATGTGGGAGCGAGTAGAAGTATAGTTAAGAAATTGCACGATTGCTTCCAAATGCTGAAGTGCGGCATTTATTTCTTCATGGTTCATGAGAACCAACACGTAACCAATTGCAATTGAGCCCACTAACTGGGTAGAATACCGACTTCTGCTTCACTTCAAGGTGTCTATTTGGATGCACCACTTGTATGGTGGTGATGGGTGTATCCGGTTTTTATATCATTCCAGTTCCTTGTACTTTTATGTTCCGTTTCGACTGTTGCTTTTCATTTTCCTTTCACTCTCTCACGGTGAGAGCCTCACCCATACATACATGCATACTTACTCTTCCCAAAAATAATGGCAAGCATTGCAATCTTTTTCTACGATACGACTTACTATTTTTGCATTTTTATGATGTATTTTGGTTGAGAGAAGGCAATTTTTCTGTACTTGCGATAGACCTGAGCTCATGCCTCTGTTTTACGTAAGCCCACTAACCTAAACCAGCTCAATAATTGCGTTTATTGCAACATATAAAGCTTTACTACTTTACTTCAAAGATGACGACCAAACCAAGACTACAAAAGCTTTCTAGATTGTAGCAGAAGAAAGGTAAGTATTCGGAGAAGAATTCCTTGGTGAAAAGGTGGATGCACTTGATGTTCTTCTGTCTTCTCTACAAAAAGCTTTCATGGCTCTTTTTCATGTAACCTCTTCCTCCTTTCATTGTCTTGTAGTTACTACACTCATTGGAGTGTTTTGTTACAAAAATACCTATTATTTACTTGTAACGGGGCATATTGTGTTTCGAAGAGAGAATATACGACAGTTGAAGAGGGTGATATGGGAAATTCTGAAGCAATAAAGGTCGTTTTCACAACAGTGTAGTGGGAAAAAGTGGTCAGCAAGTGGCACTTGACCTATCTCTTGTCTGCTTCTCATCTTCCTGTTCCTCACTATCCAATGTAATATTTTCGACTAATATTTGAGGCTCTTACTCTTATATGTTTGGAGAGACAAAACGGAAAAATTTCAAAAAAAGGCGGAAGTAGATAAAAGCAGAAAAAATGTTATTTTTAGACAAGATAAAAGCCATTGTCAGTAGAAAGTAGAGAATGATGTCAGCATCCCATCAGTTCTCAGTCCTGAAGCATTTCAAGTTACTAAAGCGACAAGTTTGAAAGTGATGACAAATTTTTAATGCAACTCATCGGAGAAGAGGAAAGTGATGACGTGTATTCCTATATGTATGTACCTACACTTGAAGAGAATGTTGAATGTCTTGTTTTGATCTATGAGATAGGTTTCGTGCTATTCGCAGAAACATGTTAGTAGAATGGCGTGTTAAAAGGATTGTATATTTTCGCAAAGCGTCTGTCTGCCTCTCAGCATTTTACTTTCATTCTGTTGTAGCCAGCCTTATGGCATTGAATTTATGTGACGCTATTCCCTCTTTCCTAAATCTCCTCAAATGGACATGTGATATAGTATTATGCAGTTTGCTCAATTCAATTCCTATGATTTGATTAACAACATCACTCCTGCCTTGTGTGCAAGTTTGCTGGTTTGGGCCTTATATAATATATTATTATTGTGCCAAGAAGCTCTTTTTGAGGGAAACAGACGGATCCAGGGCAAAACGGCACTCTTCGCTTTTTATCCTTCCTTTTGTTGGGAGTGTAAAGAATTATAATGCTGGATTCTGGCATGAGTGTGCCACACGAAATGATGCCGTGTGTTGTTGTGGCACCATCAGATGAGACCCTCCATGTTTCCTCCTTCATGAATGCATGGTTGCAAGGGCTCCCCTGGGCTTGCCAAAATGTAATAACTTGAAATCTCCTGACACACAAAAACGAAGAAAAGAACAGAGGAGCCTGATGATACGTGGTAGTAGTAGCAGTAATATTCAATGTGAATATTTTGTTGGTTTGCAAAGAAAGAACGGATGGAAGGAGGAGGACGGAAAGGAAACAAGAGAAGTAGTTGCCATTGAGGGAATAATAAGGAGAATCGAAAGAAGAAGGGGCAAATAAACAAAAGGAGAAAATGAAGTTTCGTTTTCCATTGCTTTTCTCTCTCTCCATTTAGCTTCTTTTGTATCAAACGACTGGAGGTTAGGTTACGTGTAATGGCTTTTATTTCGGAAGAGATGGCAAGTAAAATGGAGCCATAGGACTAGTACCTTTCTACATCACGCTGTGCTTGTGGTATCTAATACGAGCCGTTATGAGGAATATATAATATCAACTGAAATGGGAAAGGTTTAAACGGAGAAAAATGCTATTGTGTTACTTAGTAAATTGTGGAAGTAGCAGTCTTCCTGAAGAAAATAAGAGCTACATGAAAGGTAGTAATAGTGACGCTGGAATGGTATGTCGACAAAACCAAGCCATATCATCTTATTTTTCTTCATCTTCTCCAGCAGCAATATATATTTTCCCTCTTATTATTATTATTATTATTTCCCATTCGATTTCATTTCATGCTGTTTGCCTCTAACTGGAGCACAGTGAAACAGAAGTCAGTTAGCTCATTCTTGCCAAGTTGTTTATGGTGACAAGAAGAAGATGGTGCAAAAACTGGATTCCAGTTGAAGAAAAGTAGAAGAGTACTGTGTAAGTACTGACATGAAATAGCGAGCTCTATTTAGCCTAGTTTCAGCAGAAGCATTAAAGCTTGTCATTTCCAAGTTTGAAAGTCGTTGAATGGATAGATAGAAACGGGACTCATATTGTACCAGTTATCCGAATACCTTATTACTGCTTTCTACGTATCATCAAGCACATGATGATGCTCGCTACTCACACCACCTCACATAAGTCTGCCGAATACGACCTTTATGTTGTCCCATCCGAAGGAAGGAGATGATCTTGAAGCAATAATACTAATATTGAAGGATAAAAGGTAGATAATATAACTTCATGAGAAAAGACAAGAACCAGCAGGAAAGCTACATGAAAAATTGCACACATTTTTGGTGATTTTGAGGTAATGATGATATTAAGGTGGGTGATAGAATGTGGAACTAGTGAAGAAGCGGATAAGAGGAATGGGGGAATGGTTCATTTTGCTGTCGCTTTTTCTCTCAAATACGTACATCTTCATACATGTACACTTAAAAGGCGCAAGTATGATAAAGGTACAAGTTACATGAAACTTGGAACCAATTTACTCGTCTCTCTCTTGACGAGCAACGGAAGAAAATGGATAAAAAAAATACTAGTAACGGTGAGAGATCAGCGAGGGTTGCTTGATTGCCATTCTGCTCTGCCCACAGCATGGAAAGGTTCTGAGGAAAGGGATGAGAAAATTGTATGCAATTTACTTAAACTGAACTACGGGTCTTACCTACTCGCATTTTCTACCTTTTCACTTCTCCGTTTCAAGGTACTCAAGATGTGCTCCTGCTTACCTTTAAAATGTCAGGGAAAGTTGTTTCGAGTGAAGAATGTGTAAAAAAGTATGCAAATCAAGAGTGCTTTCCAGCAAATTTAAAGAATGCTTCCAGCGTTATGTCATGGACTTAGAGGAGTAATGGAGGAAGAAATTGAAACAGAATAGTTAGCTTAAAACATGGGAGAAAGCTGGTGGGGAATTATATATGAAGGGGAAAACTGCACAAGTTGTTCGTTAGCATACATGATATAATCATTATCATCATCATGATGTTCAATATAAAAAAGTTTACATGGTGGGATGTTTTCGTCGTAGCAGCGGTACACAATAATAATAATGTACCTCTATCTTTTTCATGCCTATATGCAAATAGTTGGAGCAGTACTTTTACTTCTCTGCGTATTTACATACTACCAAAATTATTAAATAAATAAATGCATATAACATAATAATATATAACAACAGATTTAAATTAGTTTCTTACTTTTCCTCTTTGTCTTGTGTTTCAGATTACCTTTGCAAACCAGAGGAAAACATTTACGAGATCGACTTCACTCGATTCAAGATTCGGGACATGAAGACAAACACGGTTCTCTTTGAGATCGCTAAACCTGCTGGTGAGTCTGTTTATACTTTTTATGCAAATTTTTATTTTAAAGAAACACGACATATATTTTTGGTAAATATTAGCATATCACTTTAAGACACTCTCATGAATATTGTGAAACTCTGGAGGAATAAAGTAGCGAGGAATGTAGACAACTTTTCTACATGAATGAGTTATCTGCAGCTCATGCTATAAGCTTATAAGCTTTTGCTCCCAAAGGTTAACTATGATACAAGAAGGGCTAACCAATATTTGACCTTCTCCGCTTTAAACCCAAACATAAATGCAAGTAACATTTTTCAAATTGTGTTGTCTTAACGTGCCCCTAAACTTCACGCGACATTTGTACAATTGCAAACAATCAAGGATTCAAGTTACCAATGGTAACTTACCATACGCTCAAGCAGCGTAAACAGAACAGATAAACTTGGCGAACGTAGGATTTGCGAGAAGTAAGGCTTATTACAGACACTTACATTATTATATGAGTTTCTTGGATGCCAGGATTCACCAGCTTGTTTTTCTTGAGCGAACTTTTTCTTCATCATTTTTTCAACCTCGCTCGCCCGTCACTTCTTGAATGTATGTAGGTACTTATCTTATGGCATGGTTCAGTGAAAGTGAAACTGATTGCCTTATTGGGGCTTAAGGTTGTAAAGAAATGAAAGTTTCTCTTTCTGGGTAAACGTGTGCGCTTGCACGATTGGAATTGGAGGATAACGCTGAATTGAATCCTTATTATAAAAGTTACAAAGACTACGATTATTACTATCATTTATAGGTTTCAGATACAAGCAGAGATCTATTTAGGTATGTAGACAGACACACGTTTTCTTTCGTGGTCAAAATCCATTAGTATCAAACAAAGTTGTTCTCCCATGGCATGGCATAGGAGTATTGACGACTAGTAGAAAGAGTTCGAGTGGCTTGACTAATGCTCTATAATAATAGCCACATTTTTATTTTACTTTTAGACGCTCGTATAGGTATGTACTCTTGTATTTGGCTGAAGAGTAGGTATGTATATTCGAATGCGAAGTATTAAACCATGAGCAAAAACAAAGCGTTGCACATAAAGAAAGTTCTCTAGCTTTATCTACAGTGTGAGAATCTACGATTCGGAAATGTGATGTAGTATTGCATATTATATTATAAGCATAGCTAAAATCTAGTACTGAAATGGGAGAAAGTTGTAACAATAATAACCAAAGACGACAAAATGGAAGAGGGAAAAAAGCTTATGATGATGTATTTTTCCTTAACTTTACGTATAACCTTTTGTATTTTTTCGTTTATTCATGCAATTTCTATTCATTAGATTTGCGGGACTGCCAAGAGAGCGAGGAGGACATTGATCCGAATGCTGGTCGTTTCGTGCGCTATCAATTCACCCCACAGTTTCTTCGTCTTAAAATTGTGGGAGCAACGTAAGTAAAAACACTAAAATACTAGTCGTTAAACTACATAAGTTAAAAAATAAACAACTTTTGCGCTTCAAGGTATTATGCTTGCTTCCTTTTGAAGTTATAAATACAAAGAATGTGTTGAGCTCCTTGCACAATGGTTGTTATTATCGATTTGTCAAATTTTCATGAACAAGTTGTTTCATATGAATTTGACGAGTTATAATATTTGAGTTTGGCATGAAATTTATTATGTGCTTGTGCATGTGTGTTCTGTTGGTTTATTTCGTATACCATGGAGGTAATATTTTTGTCATTAGCATTTACAATCGTGTCTATGCATGTAATGTACTTACTTAAAAAGTGCACATTAATATCTTGGTAATATTATTGAACTACCCATTTTTATATTTCAGGGTCGAATTCACCGTTGGAAAACGGCCTGTTGAGAGTTTCCGCATGATTGAGAAGCATTACTTTCGTGATCGGCTGCTAAAAACTTTCGACTTTGAGTTTGGCTTCTGTATTCCTTACAGCCGGAATACATGCGAGCATATTTACGAGTTTCCACCTCTACCCGAAGAGCTCGGTAGGTATTTTTCAAGCAATTACATACAGCACCTCTTGAGCTTGAGCATAATAACATGAGAATAATATATTAGCAAGTAGACATGCCCTTTACAAAGTAGGAAAGTATAATATAATACGGAATTTATATTATTATTCCATACCGTTACTATCGCCGTCATGATATAAATATCCAATGTGAAGGTTTTTACACCGGTACGACGTGTAAATGTTATAGACAGTGAATATGGGCAGAAGGAGAGGAAAAGTTTGTTCGGATTGATTAGGATATTAAGAGCAAACAAAAAATTGGAATATTTATTTAGCAGGCAATCCTGTTCGAGCCTATCTGCTACAACAGCCAACATTCCACTACCTTTAGATAAACTCTAATCAATCTAGTTCGCCCCTCCTTCTTCCTCCCCACTACTCCAAGTATGTGATGTTCCAATTTCTCGTAGCAAAGCAAGTTCATGTTCATTCTTCAGGTTAACTTGGTTACATAGTTAAGAATAAGAACTGCCTTGGTAAGTTTGTCAGTTTGTCCGTTCATATTCCGTTTTCATACTACATCATGATCATGAATCAAACAAGCTCACTCCATTTAATCATAAGTGAAGCTCCCAATTCCGACTCGCCCAATAACCCTTTAGGGAATTTGAAGGCATATGCAACGGCAATAAGGAATAGTAGCTAACGGATACTTATCATCATAAGGCCACAAGAAATCCCCGTTTCATCGATTAATGCAGCTTTTTTCAGCTACGCCGCTGTCTCGAGAGAGTTATCATATCAGAATTTCAATGCATGATCCCAATACTCAGTTGCTACACGTTCACTTGAAAAATCCCCACTTTAATCTAGTGTCCATAACTAGACCACGCACAAGCCACTGCAATGTCATATTTTTTTATTCGATTATAACGAAAACGAAAAGGAAAAACTTTTTTTTCATATTTGCTTTCTAATAAGAAATGATTCGTACAGAAAGGGCACGACACACGTGGCCATATACTAATAGCTGACATGTCCAGCCAAACAAGTTCATCCGGTGGTGTTTTATCAAAAAAAGAAATGGAATTGCTCACGTCAGGATCTCCCTTATTCAATTACTATCTTGTCCTACGCCCAACTTTTTTATTATGTGGGATATCAAAGGAGTATTTCAAATAAAAAACTTATATTCTACTTCTCATTTGACTGAGCATCTAACACGATTTCCACATCACTTTTGTAATCCTTCTTTCATTTATAAAACATCATCCATCTTCGTTTTTCTGTTACTACCGCAGCGATCCATATTGTAACATATAGATCACCAAACAGGTTTAAATAAAAGCAAGGATAGTAAGCGGCATGAGGCTTTTCTCTGTACATGCATGTTATATTTTTAAAATAACATTGTTTGTTTGTCCCACAGTGAATGAAATGATAACGTCACCATTCGAAACCCGGTCGGATTCTTTCTACTTTGTGGACAACAAGTTGATAATGCACAACAAGGCTGACTACGCGTACAACGGTGGACTATAATTTGCTTCATCATCGGATCAAAAGTTTGTCGTCAACAAAAATTCTTGTCAAATTTTATTGTATATGGTATATGTGTATATTGTATATGTATAAGTATATTTAAATATATGTGTGTACTTTAACTCTTTGTTTTTCTCTTTGCAAAACATTATAATAATGCATTGATATTGTCTCATGAACACACCAATGTAATTTGTCGTAAATCTATAAAATATGTGTGCATAATATACCAAGTTGTAATTAAGTTAGTTTGTATGCGAATAACGCGGTGTAGAGGCGTTGTCAAACATTGTCATATATTTCAAAATTTTGTGAGTAAGGAAGGAAGTAACTGAATAGTAGCTTTTTACTTTTTCAGTACACATCCTTTTAAGCATGTAGCATTATCAATGGCTAAACTGTACTTCTGTAACATTAGAAACAAGATAACGCACTTTTGCCTTCCAAATATTACGTTGCTTTGCCCACTTGAGTAAACCTTGAAATCAGATTCCTGTCAGAGTTAATTATTGGCAATGCTCCCAGTTCCATATTATCGTGAGTATTGCAGTAGAAAAGAACCTCTGCTATATTTATGGTTATGAAATAAACGATAATAAACATAACAACAGCTATAACTCGGAATGGTAACGCTGACCGCCGACGTGAAATGGCTCAGAGGAACGTCTCTCTACTTTTACGTTCGACAAACAAACCCTTCCTTATTTCGCCAACCAGATATCGATATCATGCAAGTCTATATAATCATTCTTATTTTTGTTACTTTTCACAAACACATGTGTATAACCTTCGTAACACTCGTGTCTGCTTTAACTAGTTAAACTTTCTCCTGCGATCAAAATATCCAACCAAATAGTCCAGTAAAGAAAGTTTAGTGTTCTAAAGCGTGTATGCTAGAACATTACCCTTGTGCAAACTTGTGTAATTCTCATGACCATACCAATCCGCAATCCAGGAGCATTAGTAGCGTTGCCAACTTGAGCATCATTCTTTGTGAAAGCATATTGATATCTTAAAGCATTATTACAGAAATTGTATGAGAGAAAGTTATAGTCGACAACTCTAGTTCAATCATTTGATGTCTTATAGTATATGTTACATATATTGATATAAGTTGAGAAATACAATTTGACGACGACAATGTTTCAACGTTAAAATCCCTTTCGTTATAATAAAAAGAAGGTAAAGTCGTTATATAGCTCTTACCCGCCGTATTCAATTCAACCAACAGGTGTGATATTTTTCAGAAGAAATGAAAAAGAAACTTTTTATATAGTACTAGTTGGAAAAAACATACCTATTTACACGATAATGTGATCGAAAAAGGTAGTCAATATTGTTTTATCATGCCATTCAACAAAATTACATCGACAAAATATTTTAATACTACCAAAAAACAACAGCAAGAATCGGGCATTTCATTTACAAGGTTAGGCTTTAATCTACTTATTATTGTTGTTATTTTACATAAATACGAAACAAAATGGTTGTGTGCTCATCACGATTTACAACAAACCAAAAAAGAACGATAAAAGTTGTGTTGTCATTTTCATACGGATACAAGAACATGAAATAAACGTTTAGCGTAGAAAATAATAATAGAACTATAAATATGTAATTAGTGTAATAACGATGATTGTAAAAATAAGTAATAATAATTTTAAAATCTCGATATGTGTATGTATTAAAACGAGAGTAGCTGTTGATGTAGACATGTTCGTTACAAACTACTTATATTTACTCATTTTAAGTTTAGGGATAAGTGTGTAAACTTGAAAGCCGATTTAAGCGTCTATTGTACTGCTTTTGGGAGCACACTTCAATTACACATTGTACTTTATTATAGCTTAAAACACTAGAACATTTCATTTCAAGTATTTTGAAGAAGTGAAAGGTAGGAAAATGTTGTATTTTCATCACTTACATTAATCAAATTGTTTTTGTCTGCATGAAAAAAAAGAGAAAAGGGATAAAGGCAAGCAGAGAAAGTTGTTATTAAAGGTGGCGTGACGACACTCATCAGCATAATCAAGCATAATATATTTTGAAAGTTGTCCGCATTTATTTTCATTACTACACTTTCTACGTTGTAGTTCGTCTCCGGTTTTTCCCAACAAGGATAAAGTTTTTGCTCTCTTGAAGAAAACTATATTGAATGTGAAATGGCTTTACTGTGATTCTCCGCAAATCCATGCATAAGGTGGATCAACTTCGAATATAAAAAGTCCCGTCTGCGTTTTGCCTTTTGGTAAAAAAAAGAGATGATAAGTTACTTTATAGAGTTTCTCTATATTGCACAAGAGGCATTATCTTTGGATGAATCCTTGCGGATGTAAAAAAAAGAGCAGGTTTTGTTGTTGCTTACACATACATTTTCTTCTAAAGACGGAAATACACCTCATCCATAACAATATTTTAAAGTTTACTTGTACAATTTTTTTGTACTGTGAAGCTTGCAGGATTGTACTGGCGTCGGCTTCAATGCATGCAATGCAGCTGTAACATTTGCAAGCGAGCTAATATATTTTTTTTTCGCGTGGAGAAAGCCCCATAAGAAAGTACACTTCAAAAAAAGGTTGAATATATTTCTCAAGCAATCGATTTGTCTTTGTCTGCCAGAGAGATAACTGAAGAAGATCCCTTGAGTTTCTCCCGTTGAATCAAAAAGTATGCTTCATAATATGTAAAGATGCATTATCCCTTATCCCATTCTTTTTTTTTCTTCAGTTTACCACGATTTGTTGTTAACCTACAACTTCATAGTGCGACGAAACCAACACCACAAAAACCATCTCTCACAAAAAAGCATATAAGCACCACAGACAGGGCCCTGTCCTCGCCACCACTACCATCTGTAATATTGCAGCACTCCCTTTGGTTGTCATGTCTTGTGTGGAGGAGTTTTCGTATTTATTATCATTCTCTTCGAACACATAACACTTTCTCCACTCTCACTTCCAGCAACACAAAACACACACTTTATTTTCTACTTGGTTAAAGGTAGATTTACGCTGCGATAGGTTGAGTGAATAAGGTGAGCTGTTGTAGTTTTCTCTGAGCTTGTGGTGCTAGCCTCACTCTTTTCTCGCAGTTCTCCTCTGACTCCATTTTCTAGCGGGTATAAACTGGATGAGATGGAATGAGAAATGATAGAATTTTCGAATATTGCATATCTCTTTGAGAATGAAGAAAGAAAGGGAGAGAAATACTTGGAATAGGAGAATGAGAGACAGATACAAGGAGAAGGGAAAATGTAGAATTGCAAAGTTTTTTTTATATCCTTCCTACTTCCGGACAAGCCGACAGAGAATATAAAAAGTTTGCGAAATCGTTCGAATATACTAGATTCTCCGGTTGTTTGTATGAAAAAAGGGAAATTGAAATAGACTTTTTTCACACACACACACATACGAAAAATAATCTATCTACAATCACTTACCTAACTGCATCATCCTTCCGGCATCAACCCGGAGAAAGTTATATTACTGTCACTTTCATATACATCACAAAACACACGTCCTTTTCCTTCAAGTTTTTTTTACTATTGTAAATTTGTAACACATTTCAACATCCGACATGGAAAGAAGAAAAGAGCAAATACCTCACACACAACGCCTGTCATATACGAGGTATATGTATTATTTTATTACTATTATACTTGTCATTGTGGTGCTTGACTTTACCTTAGAAATGTAAAACATTTAGAAGTACATATTTGCCATATACTATAGAATTATACAGTTTTCCAGTTTATTATTGAGACTTGAGAGACATGAAAAACAGCATTCCCTTCATCTTGTATTCGGTGTGTCAAACTATTTTCCATTTCCACTCAACATTATGCATTCCAATCCAAATGGAAATGCAAAAGAACAAAGGGCACGTCTTTTCAATTCATTTTTTCTCCAATTTTAGCTGTCATGAATTCATGTAAAACTGATGACCACACAAATGCTATTCGTAGAGACGTGACAGTTTTATGAGCTTACTCGCTGATGTTGTTTTTCAACCCTTTCTAGTAGTTTAAAAAAAAGATAACAAATGGAATGCTAGAGAATGGATGCTCATCCATTTTCCCTGGAAATTATAAAGGGTGCAAACTTGGTGCTTAGAATATGCCGTTCTAGTAACCATAAAATCAACTTTTCACTTTGTTGTTGCAATTCAGGAAAAAATAATGTGGCTTTTCAACTTTTGCATTCGCTCCAGGAGAAATTTTTCATGTAGTCAGTCAATCATGTCATGTTCGCCGTGAGCAGAAGAATAATGAACCTTGAAATAAATGCTTTGCACTTTACAGTGCAGTGTTGGAAGAGGCGGAAGAGATAAATAAAGAGCGACGAAGATAGAGAGCTCTCATATTTTGTGGTGAAACTACGCTGGAGGGCAAACTGTCAAATTTTTGTGGTCGTTAATGAACGCTCCGCTCTTTTAGCAGACCAGGCTGGAAGAGGAATGTGAAATTCAATTTCTTTCCAAAAGAAAAACTTTCAGTCTATCTGCTCATTATAAACGGGAAGATGTGAAAAGTGTTAAATTGAAGGTACATTATTATTGCGCAATAAGTTCTTGCATCTCTATTTGGAATGATGTACTATAGCAATTCTGTGCATATTGCTTCAAGGGCGACGATTAATTTTCTTATCATGGAAATATTTGCAAAAAGCACAAAATTTATATTTATGACTTATGATGAGTCCCATCGAAAGATGTAATTATTACAACTGTCAAATCGTCTTAATGATACAAAAATGTTATGACTTCTGGATATTGAAATGGTGTTAAATGTATATGATTTGGACAGAATGACAAATGAGAGGGTATTTACATTTTTGTAGATTTTGTAAAAAGAAAAGTTCATAAATTAGATGGAGGGAAACATTAGATATAAAGTAATAAGTCTTGTTAGATTGAATTGAAAGACTATAGTTAATTGTTGTGTTTTCATGTTAAAATATTTACGTATACAGCATACCGTATGGTATTGTTCTGGATATTAAAGTTGTTGGTTTTAAGCTTGGTTGCGAAACCAGTGGTTGCTTAAAAATCAATCAACCTTTTTACAATCAATACCTAATTATTAGATAGATTGGTAAATGGATGTAACAGACTTTGTGTAACCAGTAGGTTTACATTACAAGCTATTTCGATGTGAGTATATAATTTAGGACATAAAATTGTATGCGTATCTACATTTATGTCTTTTAAATGTCTTTCGTGAGTGCTAGTTTACAGAAATAAAAAAATCTGGAATCACTATATGGTCAGGTAGAGTTTAACTAATTTTTCGACTTTCGACATCTTCTCTACGGAAGATTTGCTCACTTCTCTAGGGAGTGCAAAATGAAACAAACAATTTAGCATAAGAAACAATGAGTGTACACATTTTAGCACAATATGATCATTTAATTGATGATATTAGTAAACATTTAAAATGAATTTACAGAGGCTTACTGTAATCTGAATGTCGTTAATACTGATCTTACTAGTTTTGATTTAGGATATGTCGATGGAATTTGGGTAATAAATGCAGTTTGTAGTATTGATTTACCAAGACATTATAATCATTCGTATTTAAATCTTCAAAATCAGACTAGTTTATGTCTCAAAGCATTCATAGTCGTATGAATTGTAAAATGTAAGATGTAAAGTAATCTTGCTTCACAGTTTGCAGTTTCCTTATCACGCAAGAGTGAAAGTAATGACAAAAATATTATTTCTAGCAAATAATTAGAGGTAAAAGATAGAACAGATTTATTGACAAATGCGATGACAGACAAAAAACAAGCGCATTGAAATTCGAAAAAATACAAAAAGTTCGATTCCCAAAACTACTTGCAAAACACATTCTGAGGTTTCAATTCTTTTTCAATGCAGCAAAAAAACTGAAGAACAGTTTCATGTTAGTTGTTAAGTTGTTCCTTAGTCTGCTTTAATTTATAATGTAATTAATTGATTGTTGGACAAATCTTGGATGCGTTTCTGATTGAACAAAAAGCGCTTCTTTGATAATCATCACGCAAATAATGTACTCTTGTAATGTTTATGATTCTTCTGCAAGTTAAAATTACAATCCGAAAAGATTACATCAAAAATTTAATATTCAAATACAAATTCAATGTACAATTATATGACTCTGACGTGAGGATTACTGTGTATGTGTAAATTAAAGAAAACTCTTAAATCGAAGTAAAATTTATCAATAATTTTCATCTAATTCCTCTCATTTTCATTCTTAACACACATCGAGATGCATATGGTCATTAACCTATCATTTTTGTCGATGCGATTGCATTGTTTATCTGGTCATATGCAAAGGCCAATGACCCTTGTCAATAATTGACCCCATCATCACATCATCGTCCAAGCAACCAGCATACTAACAGAAAAATCATTACCCAAAAATTTCAACAATTCATAATTCAATGATAATAACGATAACGGCTTGGTAAATTCCATGTCATAAAAATCAATTAAGTTGTTAATGCAAAAATCATAAATCAGTAGACGAATTCAATAAATAAATATTATGATTTCATCGAGAGTCATCTGCTATTGTTGCAAAACAGCTATTCCAGCAGCTGACCTTCATAAAGCATGGATTACTGTAGAGTCATCGAGTGAAAGAGAGATGCGTCAACGGTGACAAAAGAGAGGGAAGAGGAAGATTTGATTTTGTTGTAGACAAACAGAGGATTTTGTTATGCTGGCTGGCTGTGTTTCCCAGTTTCTCTGGTTTACACTTCGCAGCAGCGTTCCTTTGGCGAGGAAGAGGCAAAAAGTTGTTCAAACTTTTGCTCAGAGAATACCGTTTCGTTTTCCCTTGAGCAGGAGCAGCAGCCAGACATAATGGAAAATTTGCTGAAATGCAGTGTCTCCACCACCACCGCTCTCTACGCTGCCGATCTCTTAAAGTTGACGAGAGAAAAGAGGAAGATGAGGGATTAATGAAGCTGAGATGAGACTGACGACGTGTAAGATTAAGATCTCGATTATCAAGTGAAAACCGAACTCAATTAACTCCTCTTGTGATGTAGAACGCGACGAGAGTCTGAGACTGAATGTACTTGTGTGCCGCTCCTGCTGCTCATGCTGCTGTGCGTTAGAAAAGTTGAGTTCAGTGTTTGTAGAGAGGAGCGTCGTAGCTGGTTAATTGGCACTACCACTCGTCACATTATTTTCCTCAAAGAGAGATAGAAAGCGGCTGCCATTATTTCTTCACCGAGAATCGTCACTTGTTGGTAGACGGACTAACTGGTCATTTTTCCCTCATCCCTTGGGAGTCTGCATTCGAGGGGGTGTGGTGTTCTTTAGCGTCAGGTAAGGCTTGTGGAATTCCGATTTTTCATATTATCGTTTTATTGGGGTTCTTGGAATTTAGTCGTTTTTAAGCCCTGTTGATGTGGGCATGTTAAGTTTTGGAGATAATCTTGTTGATAGTTCAGTTTTGGTTGAAGGGAAGATTTTGTAGTGAGGTGGCAAAAGATAAGGTTACGGTTAGATTGTTACCAATTGTTGATGAAAGTTGGAAAGTGTTGAGTGTCGAGAAGTTTCTCGTCATAAACAATGCCAATTTTCTAGCTAATTGTGAAATAATGAAGTCAGCATTTTAAATAGGACAGATTATTTTCTGTGTAGTAGACAATATGCCTTTTAAAACAATTACTTTATTAATGGGGCTAGAACTCAATTCTTCGGGTCAGCCCACATTAATGAGAAAATGCATTTTCTTTGGGGTTGCATTAAGTTATGTAGGAGTAAGGTTAGCGGTTGATATTCTGGGCTAATCTAATCGTTAATGTTGTCAAATAATTAGAGGATACTAGAAAGCAGGGTGCAAGTGCAGTTTATGATTGTAAAATATTAATTTTATATATCTATCGACTTTTAGGGGAAAATGGGGAAATTGAAGCTAAGGGCTGCAAAGAAGAGACTCAAGACATCGAAATTGATAGCTGCGTCACTGTTGGCTGTTATTGGTAAAAAATCCAGGGCTGCTAATAAGCAGGCTGCAGCAGCAGGTGGAAATGGGAGACCTTTGGAGGCAGAACCAGGTGCATATGGTGTTGTTCCAAGCGAATATAATATACAAGCGGTAAGTAATAAATTGCACAGTGAGCACTCATCTTATTTGAATACTTTAGTTAGTATGTGGTCAACAGTTATGAGGAAAGCTAATAAAAATTATCTTCTTTACTTTAGCAAATAGACTGGCTGACTGCCCCACCAACCGTTTCAAGTGAGAAGAAAGCTTCAAATTATGTGCTGCCCCCACCGTCCAAGAAACCTCAGAGGGGATATCATAAAGACGTGTGTGAAGCATGTGGAGAAGGGGAGTGCCTAATGTACTGTGATAAGTGCCCTTCAGCGTATCATGCCATTTGTGACGATCCGCCGTTACCCCCTGAAGATTACGAGACAATCGGGATCAGTTGGAAGTGCAAAAAATGCAGATGTCTGGTACGTGTCAGAAATACCTTCATAATTTTTAAAAGCTCGCTAAATTGCTTTAAAACTAGAGTGATTTTTTTTCGTAAACGTTTTGTAGTCGGAGCAAGAAAATGAGTCCCAAAAGTCGATTGAAAATTCAAATACCAATGGAGAAGGGCTAGTAAGCAAATTCTTTCAACAATGCCTTCCTCACTACCAGACTCAAAATCCTACACAGTTTAAGTTATCAAAGGAAATGCCGGCTTACGATTATCCATTTCCAGGTAAAGTACATAAATTATCATGATATTTTAAATTAATTAATTAAAGCCTTAACAAATATTTTAAATTCAGCAGTGCAGTATGTTTGATTGGCCTTTTATTATTTTAGGAACAAGTAGACACGTTATTAAAAAAGGACGACATCGTACCAGCGTAATTGATGTAGAGAACGGCATGGTTCCGAGACCAACTGTGCTGTGCTATCACTGCCACAGGTAATTAGTAAATTTAAAATTTTACAGCAAAATGAAAATAGTGAACGACATGAGACATGGTAACATGGGCGTGTTGTATGGTTCTAGATCTTGTCGTACTGGAGCATTGATCCAATGCGATAAATGCGACTTGTTCTTCCATCTTGATTGTGTGGATCCACCACTAACTACAATACCAGCTACAGTATGGATGTGTCCTTTGCACGTCGAGCCTTATTTAGAATCTACACAACTTACTACAATCGCTTTGTCGGAAAGAATAAAGATTTGGGATAACGCTGAGCGACCTGTGAACAGAAGTGCAGTCATTGTCAATTTCCTAAGAAAAGCATCCAGACGTAACCCCATGTTCAGACGAAAGAAGCTCATTCCCATGACTTTAACGCCTGAGGTATTAAAATATTTCAAAATTGAATGGTTTGATACATTTAATTAGTGTCACAAACGTTTATTTATATACTGTTATTTAATATTAGTTGTCCATTCGTTTGTTCTATTTAAGGTTCCTGAAATGGTTCAAAACTGTTACAAGGATGACGCATTGTATGTCCACGAGCGATTTGGGAAGTTACAGACTCTAGCCGCCGTAAGTATTCTCTATAAATTTTGCATGCTCTGTAGTAATATTTTGTGAATCGTCTTTATTTGTCATAATATGTAACTCATATATTTACATACGTTTACTTTCTCATACTCTCATTGAAGCCAGGCATAATCGGTTAATTAGAAATGATTTAAAATCAAGAAATGTAAAAAGTACTAATGTATAGTTTTAGTAGTGCTTATTAAAGTATCCCTAAAGGACTCTGAATTGCCAAGCTGGGAGAAAAAACTTAAATCCGCAATTGCAGGGAGCCATCACATTTGATAAATTAGCAACAAATGCGGTTAATATAATGACACTAACAGAATAAACGATCCCAACTCAATTCCAGTTTGATTCGTTCTACAAAGTAACACAATGTAGGAAATATGCACATAGGAAAAATCATGTTTTGAACTAGCTTTGATTATGCCAAAAAAAACGTTGGAAAATAAATGACGGAAATTTTTCAATTCGATCTTTTCTAACAAAAACGAAGACCGTCAGTAGGTATAACTGAAATTGTATTTTTGACTTTCCAGGCATGCGAGGTTGAGAGACTTAAAGTTGAGGTGGGTTTTTTTGATCTTGCTCATAGAATAATGCTTATATGTTGCCACGCTAAATGTATCTTTACGCTAAATGTGGTTAAATTATGTGCGATAAGGCTTGAAAATTCTCCTTTAGCTATGCTGATTCAACTAAAATATGCTGATGAAGCCTAATGAATAAATTTTCTTTTAGATGGAAGAAAATGTCACCAAGTACAGAAACAAGTGGATTGACCATTACTTACCTCTGGGGAAATCTTTGGTAGAACAACGTGCAAAATTGGAGTATCTTCGCTCACGAAATGAGTCCAAAATTGACCACATTCGCAACGTCCTAAAAACATACGAGGGACTTGAAGAGAAGAGAGCCAGCAGAAGTATTGAAGAAACTGCGACAGAGTCTTCCCCTCAAAAAGCAAAACTATCCCAAATGCTAGATAATTTTCCAAACGGAGCTCCCGAAAATCCTGATGTTTGTCAAAACAATTCCGGGGGAGAACTTGTCAAGTTTGCGTCTGAAGAACCATCAATTGTGGATAGTGACAATAAAATTAGTCCATTGACCAATGCTGACATTGAACCAAAGACAGAAGTTATGGACGAAGGCACTACTCAGACCGTACAATCTGTTGATACTAATGATAGCAAACCGGATGAAGAGGAATTAGAAAAGGTTGCCAAGTGGGTCTGGGAAGAAATTAAAGTTGCGGATGCAGATGCTGACGAGGATTTAAAAGCTGTTAATGAACTGAGTAAAGATGTTCGACGAGTTGGAGAAATGTTGCTCAATTTTCCATTAACTGATGAATATTGTAATAGTCTTGCAAACAAAAACGTAGTTGACGATATAGCAGCCCCTCCCGTGATTGCTCCTGTCACCACCCCTACGCTAACTTCGAAACCCGTTTTACCCACAAGCGCTGTTAAGGAATCTATTCCTAATGTACCTCCCATATACATACCAAAAGAGCACGTAGGACTGCAGTTAGATGCGGTTAAAGGACTTCCGAAAAAAACTGTACACAAATTAGCCGCCTGCCACTTAAGAAACATACGTCGCAAGAAAGAAATCAAGGAATTTGCCCAATCCGAAAATATAGTAAGTTGTATAGATTATCTATATACTGCAGGTGATGTTAGCTCCAAATAAAGGCAACTTACCGACCACAACTTCCAACCGTCGATAGTTCACATAATAATTTATTGATTATTTTTTTCAGGTTCATAGCATCAGCGTAAAAAATGGGTTGCCTGGACCTCGCCCTCTGATCACCTTTTACATTGAAAATCTATGTGTAAATGTGGAAATCACAAAGCGCAGTTTCTGGATAGGCAGTGGAGACTCGTGTGACTGGAAACTTACGGATTTCGTAAAGTGCAATAGAATCGATGGAAAACACGCGAAAATGTTTTTCAATCCTCATGAGAACTGCTGGGAAATTTTAAATTACTCGCCACATGGAATTTATGTCAACAACACATTATTTGGTTTCAAAAGCCAGGATGCTCATGTACCAAACTCGAACTCACTTTTGGATAAAATGCAAGACATACAAGAGATTAATTCCAAACGATTGGACGACTATATTAAGGCTCATAATACAGAACTTTATAACATTGATATGGTAAGTGGCAGTATAATACAAATTCTTACACAAAACTGATCATTTAAGATCAAGTCCCGAGGAAATACTTACTTCATGTCTTTATTTGTTATTTTATTTATAGAATCCATGCTACTGCAAGCCTTTCCCTACCAAAGCGATGGTCAATGTATTCGAAGGCAGTGCAAAAATTTACGCAGGTCACAAACTGCAAATTGGATGTGCCAAAATAACTGTTGAGGGCTTTCTTCCAAGCCTTGAATGAAATTCGAGGAGGATAGTTCCCCGTTCAAGTAACAATAAGGTGGTTAGTATTTCGCTGTGTTTCTAATGAAGAATTCATAAACTTGGGGCAAGGACGCGGAAATTTCCAGATGTGTTCATTCTAAAAGGCTTGATTTACGATAGTCCCAACTGTCGATCATCGATTCTATGTCCCTTGATAAGCACGAGCAGTGTTAACGACGGAAATAATCAGGGCGTCCAGGGAAATCGAAAGTTCCTACTTGGCTATATCTCCATGACACATGCATTTCCGCGTCCAGGGCTAAGTATCATGTGACGACTTCACAATAGATGATACTATGATTATGTATATAGTCGTTGCACAGAAAATGCTTCCACTGCTTTTGTTACAACTAGTAACATTCAGTTTTGAACGCTCTCATATTTATTCTTCATGGTTAAAGATAGCCGCAAACTATTAATGCAACAAAAACGAGATTGCTTATTATATTGTTCTAAAGATTTGTTTTTATTGGAATGGAATGCCATATAATTCATAATTGACGATGCAGAAGTGAGTAGATGGGACTATGATTTAATTTGTTTTTAACCCGTGTAAACAATGCTGAAAATTAGTTTGCTCAACTTGTTGTAATGAACCCTCGGATTGTAAAGTGAATCCCTTTTAAAAACTTTCACGTCAGTATTTTAAAAAGCTACCATTTTATATAGTATCTTAATATGTCTTCCTGTTGTATGATATTCGGCAGGTCTTTATTTTACAAGCTCAGATTAGTCAAAATACAGAATGTTAATTTGTAACGCGATAACTTTAAGTAATAGAAACAGAAACGCGTGCTTCTACGACTAAAAACTCTTCCGAACGAGGATATTCATGTTCACCGGCTAGGGACGCTGCCAGTTGGCGTATAGTATGACCAGAAAATTGTATAATTAATTTACTATTTATATTTACCGTGTTGTTAAATGAGAATGCAATAAAGACGAATTCTAAACAATTATATCTCTATAGCTCATTGCAGTTGATTGAAATCCGGAAATTATTTTAACGGTGGTTGCTGAATTACCAAGAATTCCATATATCATAAGAAGACACTTTATTATTAATCACACAATAAAATTTCAAATTAAAACAACTTCATTTTGCGAAATGATAGTAAATAATATGTATATATCTCATCATAAAATAATTATACATCTACGGCGGTATGCAACGTTTCAATATTTAAGTAATAATAATTAATAATAATAATATAACAGAGTAACAATGATAGAATACGTTATACGATTAGGCTATATAGCGTTATAAACATAGAGATACTCATTAAGTGTTAGTATAAACTTGTAGTGAAGTGGATAAAAGCTTTTCATACTAACGATAAAATACATCAAAATTCAGCTGAATGAGGTTTCGAAGATTCGTGCTGGTCGTCATTCTGGCAATGAAAGCACATTTCTTTGAGGTGCAAATGATTTTTTCAAACTCCGCAATAGTCATCATTGAATTAGACATTTTTGCGACTTAGGGTTTATATATAATTTGAACATTACTTACTCCGAATGAACTATACATCAATGAATAATGAATATGAACTGTTTACTTGATAATACACCTTACAAAAATACGTCAAAAACACTAAGCGAAAGAGCTTCTACCAATTTGTTTAAAATAGATGCGTAAAAATTTGCTGAATCAAAAAGTGTCATTGGAAAAGATATTTTTTCAATGAAAAGAAGAGTTCAAAACTTGGTTCTTAATGTGTGTTAGGTAAAATAAACAGTAATAAAATGGTTATTAATATAGTAAACAGTAAGTCTTTAGAATTAGGCGTTTGTGAATGTTCTTATTATTGTTGATTTATTGTAGATTGTGAACCAACTTTCCACTGCATTTACGGGGTTGTGCACTGCCTGCAACAACTTTGCTCGATGCAAGTATATCTGTGAAATAATTTCTTGCCACGGTATTGAAATACTATGCTTGTTGCAGCTTGTCTAACATTGACCTACAGTAGATCGCCACAATAATAATGTATAATATTACTTAACAATGGTTTTAAAATTAGCACTTTTCGTTAGTCATCTTGATAGTTCATGTGTATATATTGTAGAGGCATGGTTGCTTTTTATGTACATTTTTAAAATACATCATTTAAAATAGTTTGACTGTTGTGCAATTAAAGAAAGCTCAGAGATTGTTCTAGATTCTAGAATTGTAAGACGAGTAATGTCAATTCAAACAAGCATCATCATGATAATTCTTGAGAGGATCAGGCATCATCGGATGGTTAAAGAGGCCACCAAAATGCTTTTTATGCACTACTGTTTACTCATACTCTAGCGTTTTATCAAGGCTCTCATCCGATCATGTCTAAGACAACATAGTATAGTATTATACCTTGTCTTGCGCGTCTAGCTAATGATGGTTAACTACTTGTTTGCTTTTTATGACTACTATAATGCACTGACTTGGTGTTATTATTTATTTATTATGCATAATTAGGCATAACACTTAAAATTTTGATTCTGCTGAATGAACGGCAAGAGTGACAGCAGAACAACGGTGTGTGGCAGCAAATTTAGTCGATTGTGCTTTTGCGTGCCTACATTACAACAATACAATACGTTATTATACAGTAATATTATATTATGATTGAACATGTGTATGTAGTACAATTTTTCTAATTGGTAATTTTGTGGTAATGCATTTTCAACATGTTATTAGTTAATAAGAGTTCTCCACTTTTTTCTGCTCTTTCTTTCAGAATTGACTACTTTTTTGAATGTGGATAGTATAATAATGATAAATGGATGACTAGGAAGGTACTCTGGAAATCGGATTTCAGTTTATGGTATTGCTGCAGCAAAGGCGATTTTCTTTTGGATTACAATGTTCGAGCTGAAGGTGTGTCTCTACTGCTCTTTGTACCTCGTCAATACTTCAATGTGCGACTCCAGTTCTTTGATTCGCTTGTCCTTAAGTGCCATCATAAGTTGGAGTCGTTCTACTTCCAGACATTTCTTGATATATCCGCTTCGATACTACACAACAAAAATTTATTTTTTTAAACCTTCTAGGACCACAGGGATATTTTGATGTGAAAAAATATAAAACAGGGACTAGCATCACTTACATCATCAAACGTTATGAGTTCCTGCGTATTCTGCAGGTTTTTGATGTTTTCCATGTTTGGTTCCAGCTTGCCAACGGCTGGCTGTGAAGTCAGGTTGGGTGTAGATCCGGTGTTTTGAAGCTGGGACACGATGGCAGCTACTTTTCTCTGCTGAACTGCTTGATTCATCCAAGTCTTTTCCCATTTTTCCTTATTTTCCTTCTCTCGTGTCTATGAACACAAAAACTAGGATTACACATGTATTCTGACAAGCAGAAATAAATATTTCCAGAGGAACTTTAAATTACACCCATTTGCTTTTTACAGGTTTTGGTACACTTGTATATACAGAATACATTATTGTATGTTTGAAAAAAATACAACATATATAATATGTACAATAGATTTGGAGTTTGTGCAAATAAATCTACTGCAACTTGAACCATTTGTGACACAACAACTGACAATTATTTACACATGTCGGGGGACACTGGAAGGAAATGGAAACGCATCACACTGCTGGGAGTACAAACCGACTTAGAACATGTCGTGGGGCTTTTAAAGAGGTTTATCTATATCACGAGCTAACATAGGTAATATGACTTGAAGCAAGGAAAAGACGCAGAACTAGAAACAATTGAAATTAAATCTTTTACAGAGGTAAAATAATAGAATACTTCCCACCAAAGTCTGTCAACATAAAAAGGAGTTTGTAAAGCCATGCAATATAAATATATACAAGAAGAAAGGGTTTTTTGATAAAAAGTTAAATACATAGTTATTTTATATAATTTGTACATAATGCAGAAATGATTTTGTTTAAAAAATAAGAATTAGCAAGTTAGTACCAAGTCGTATTTGCTAGCTTCTTGTTGAAGCAAATTAATAAGGTGAATGATTTTAGTAGAGGCGGTTCTACGAAGCGGAGCATGGGAACTGGGGCTCGGAGACCGAGGTGGAACTGTAACTAGGCTCATATCAGTATTTACTCCACTATCGTAATCATCATAACCCAAGTGATCATCATGATCGTCTTCATCATCATCACAGTCTACATCTCGAACTTCATCATCTTCCTCCTCATCGTCATCCTCGGGCTCTTCAAAATCATCCTCACTCTCCTCCTCCCGATCACCGTATCTCTCCACAGAAGAATTGTCTTCCTGCAGGTAGTTCAGGTAATACAGTGAAAATAAAGTAAAACCAAACAAAAAATTCTACCACTCAAAATATAATTTTTTTGCACAGTTGCATAGCTTCTCTTGTCAAACGGCAATCATTAGAAAATGCAGATAAAAATCGTTAATGAGGCGAAGCAAACAAAAAGAAAATTGTTGCAAAAAGATAAAAACAGGCTCACTTTTTGAGAGACTAAAAATGGTTAAAATAAGAAACGACCAAGGTTTATAATATGCTAGCGAGAAAGATATTTATTGAAGGAAACTCATGCACATTGAAGTACTGCTGTAGAGTGCAGATTGTTAGTGATGACAAAAGCTTAAGAAGATTTCTTTCAGTAAGCAGGTAAGTTCTGAGATAAAATGGAACTGGACAATTTGATATTTGTATGAAAAGAGCATTCAACACACGGAGGACTCACGAAAAGGTTTCGAACAAAACATCGACATCCAACCTCACTCTCCGCTTCAATTCAAATCAAAACAAGTAGTAATTCTTTCCACTATGGACAACTTTCAAATTGGGTTAGTTACTCGGAGACAGTACACAAAATGACTTGATGACACAAGTATTCTTAACATTAATAGGCGTAGCATAAAAAAAGATTTAAAAAAGCGTTTTTAAACTTACATCCATCGTCCGGTAATCTGGAACAGTTTCTTGTGATAGAAACGCGAACTTCATTTCGTTGTTGCGGTCAGTCAGTTTGTTAGCCAAGTCGATTCCTTGATACGTTATTGGCTTGTGGGTTTTTACCACGACTCCTGCGAAACGTGCCAAAAATGAACAGAAAAAAACAACTCCATGTTAAGCCGCTGTATCAACAACATAACTATCCTTGGAAAAAAAGATTAATATATCATCAAATTGCTCTAGTTGAGCTACACTGACCTGTTTTCAATGAGATAAGAACTGGAGGTCGATTTACACCACCTATCCATTCGGTGGCAGTGGACGCCGGTGTTGGGGCAATTGTGTCGGGGAATAAGTCATCTTGAAATTGATCACTCTGTCAGATTAAAAATCAATTCGAAACGTATGATTATTTTTTGCTAGAGTGATTCAAAAGCAATCATTCCTCTACTATTGAAGTAGATAATTTTCTTTCATATTTTAGGTATTTTTTTGTTTTTGCTTTATTTATTTAATAAATGACGGAAGAAAGCTGATTAATTACCTTAATGAGGCAATTATAATGTTTAAAATAGTTATATAATGACAGTATGTAATAATGTTTTTTAATGTTCAGTAGTTACCTTCCTAGGAACAATCATTGAAATTGGCTCACATAGTCCCTTGATTGTATGCAGCTTGTAGAATCTGGCAATTTCACAGCGATACACATCGCAACCTCGCTTGGGCATCCATCCAACCCCTCTCTGCGTTCAATCAAACAAGTTCAATTCAGTTAAGATACACAGACAGATAGAGAAGCAGCAAGTATCAAAACGCAGCCACAGTTAAGGCTTTATTACACATCAAAGAATACGCATGCTTGGCTGTAATTGTAGCACGCGTCAAGCTAATCACCAAACGAGCAGAAACGTGTTTTAAATTTATTTGTGCGTTAATCTAGATTAGGGCTTAAAACATTAATATACCTCAAAGTGCAGTAGCAATTTTACAAATGATGCCGGAAGGAAACAAAAAAATCGACGCACACGTTTTTATTCAAAAAATTAAATAGGGATTTTAGACGCTTCTTTCGCAAAACGTCAAGGTGCATTATCAAATGTTCACTAAAAGCATTGTCGCAGGGAATGCACAATAATTAGCAACATTAACGGAAGAAATTAAGATGAATGCTTTTTAAACATTAAGTTCGCATTAAATAAGACATGAAGTCATAAATAAAATCACAATTAGCCTGATTGAGTTAAAGATTTACCTGTGGCGATCCAGACAGAAACTGATTAAGGTAGTATGACCACGGAGGATGGTCAACCATTTCATAGTATCGTATATTTCCATCTCCCTTCCCGGCAAGATAAAGCATTCTGGTGTCATGATCATAGTACGGAAATAGCACGCCGGATGAGGAGTCTATCACTTCACAAGCCAACGGCTTTTCCAAGTCTAGAGCATCCCAAATTGCAAACTGCCTGTCTGAGTAACGGGCAAACCCTGTGGTTAACAGCCGACCAGTATCCCCGAGGAAGACCACTTTGCTAGCTTTCGTTCCTGTATGACATTGTCCTTCCTATGATTCCAAAAAAATAAATGGTAAAGTTGACAAGCTGTCACCTTCATTTAAATACTAAGCCAGCAATAAAATCCATCGATTGATCGAAGAGCGTACCTGCAACACTTTGCCCGTTCTTGGATCAATAATTCTCAACTTTTTGTCTTTGCACGTTGTGGCCACTAGTGAGCCATCACGATTGAAAGCGATGCTGTAGATAATGTCAGGATGACAGTCTATCACGGTAACTACTTCGGCCTTGGTAACGTGCCAAATCACAATCTATTCCATACAGATAATAATAATAAAAGTCAAACGTGAATATTACATTACTTCTTCAAGCTTTAAAAAACGTGAGTCGGGTCATTATACTTTAAGTTCATTTGAAATCTTACAGTGTAATCAAATCCAACAGTAGCTAAAATATTGTCAGCCGTCGGATGCCACTCAACAAATCCTACTCTGCGTTTATGACCTGTCAGTTGAACCAGACATTCTGTCAAATTCGCTGTAAGGCCTCCATCTGGGATATACCAAATCTTGACTGAAGCGTCGTCTGAAGCGGATGCAATTATGTTGTCATTAAATGGATTCCATTTGATATCCAGTATGGCCCCAGCATGCCCCGTGACTTTGAAGGTGTTGTGGTGCTCCAACCGACCATACTGTTTATTTTGCATTTAAATTTTACACAAGTTAAAACATGCTAAATTACAGCTTTCACTCATCACTTTATTTATTCACATTCCCATCAGAGCCAGGTGACAGAATGCATAATTTACTAAACATGTTTTTGGAGGTGTTGCACCCGCATTATTGCTCCTTTTAGGAGGATGTAGAAGAATTTCTTGCATAACAAACATTACATCTCATAGTCAGCTTACCTTTTCAAGAGGAAGGACAAGGAATGAGCCGCCACCGGCAACTTCCGTCACAATCGCGATGAACTTAGGATTTACAGCACAAAACCCACAGTCATGAGCATTCCGTGTTATCTTGATATTATCGTAGCACTGTTCCTTCCTCGCAGGCTGTCCATAGACATGCCGAAATTTTGACGCTCTCACTCCACGAAATCCCATCTGAAATCACAATAATAACAGTGTTTTATGCTTCCCATAAAATTCATAATTTTCCGATAATTTGTCATGCGTATATTTACTGACAGCTCAAAAGAAATGACCTGTTTTTCCCAGTCAAGCATAATATTTTTATCGTTGCAATTCATAAAAAACAAGTTAAAGTAAACAGTTATCGAAATAAAGTCACGGCCACGGCCTCACTACCTGCATATTAACCATTTCCATAATAACAGCAAGAGTAACGACTTGATAGTGGTAACAGGAGCTTGTAAAATTTTCCCGTGCACCATTTATATAAACTACACTAACTGTAAATATTCATAATGTACGCAAACTAGAATTTTTTTTTCAGAAACAGGCCGAAAAGCACGAAAATTTGCAAAATACACGGTTCACTTAAAGCAGTCGCAAAACATTGATTTTTTATTCGACAAAACAAGTAAAATGAGAAAACTGAGCTAGAAATATAACGCACGCACAAGTCACGTAAAATCGCAATCATCTGACTAGAAAATCTACGGGAGCAGTAAAGCAGCCTGTGTAATTATCATGTCGCCGTTCGTCATCGTCAATCAATATCTTGCACAGCACATAAAAAAGCGTTGCGATATCAAAAGAAAAACAGCGATACAGCACGACCGGTAGCAATTTCGCAAAGTTCAAAGTTACAATTTAAGCATTATCATTTATATCAAACCGCACAATAGCTTGTCGTCAGCAGTAAAGTAGACGAATGAAGGGGCAAGTTTTATGTGACATTAGACCAGTCACTCTTGCACAGCTTTCAACCAAAGAAAGTCCATCTGCACTAGAGTTTTCACCAATTTGTTGGAAGTATTGTTATTCTGTACACTAGTCAACTTCCAAAGTTTTGCGATGTAGAAATACTTATGTGGCAAATGCCAAAGAAAAAGTTAAAAATGCTGGCGTATGGAACGTTATTTGTGGAAGCTTTAGTCTGACGATAAAAGGATACGACAGGGCATGATACTTGGAGTAAAGGTTGCCAGAAACACACTCGCCATCAGTATCCCACGCCACACATAAGACACAAGAGAACGGCGTCCTTGCTTCAATGTAATTAAGTTAATCATAAAGGACTAATTGTATCAACAATCTGGTCAATTAAATGGCTGACATATGTGGAATGTCTTCATTTAAGTGTCGAAGAAGTACACACACAAAACTGCCGTGTCAACTCCAACTGACTACACAAACAACTAACTAACGGCATGACAAACAGAGTTCCGTTCGGGCAAGTGTTGAGGTACTCACTTGACGATATGCAGGAGCAACAAAGTAATAGACACAAACGAAGCGAAAGCCAACAGAAAATGTTCCCATCCAAAAAGTCGCTTTAATACAATAGCAAGCGGTGAAACAAATTACACAGAAGATAATATATTAGGATGAAAGATGAAGATAAATAGAGGCTCAGAACAGAAGTTTTGTAGGAATGTTACCACATTTGAGATCTTTCTATTCATTCAAAGTAAGCCAACAAACAAAAGGTTAGAAAACTCCACAAAATAATTCACCGTTTTTACAGCCACTGGGAAGCTACGGTTAATTGTGGTTACTCCGTGGTGTCACTATCACAAACACAAATGAATGATAGAAGGAGGTCTAAATTATCTGCACCATGCAATATGAGCATTAATCTTGGGATCTTGATGAATGATTGTAATCACGAATCACGAAAAGAATCAAACATGATGATTTTATGGGTTACGTTGAAAACTTGAAAGCCTCATTATCACGCATTTCTACCAAAACCGAACCGAATTTTCTTTTACTTTCGAGTCATTAGCCTTTTCAGTCGAGATTTCTCTCTTTTTCAATGAAGAAAACAAAAAGCATCGAATTGAATGCACAATCAAAAGGAAAAGTATTCAACATTCAAGTTTGAATTAAATAAGACTTTTCACCACCGCTAATACAAAACAACGTTACACAACAATAGAATCAATTCAAAATGACTATAACTTTGTGATGAGTGCAAAAAATGTCACAATTTCCACGCTTAAATAAATACAATTCTCGCGAATTTTTCAAAATAAAAAAGGGCAATACAAATGCTATGAAAAGTGGAAAAGATGTTAATAGTAAAGATTGGCACGGTTTTAAAAATAAATTTTTGACATAATGAATAATACGCTAAGACAGTAGCTTTCCGGGAGTAAAATTCATAACACTCAAGCAAAATATCGTTTTGATGTGCACTTCTGAGATTAACTATAATGGTTTTTCATAACGATCTAGTCCGCAGACGACTGTCTTATAGTTATAATGTGTTGTTCTATACAAAAAGGAATCTCGGATGCATCATAAAGTTTTAAGTTGTAAAAATTAACTCGTTATGTGTCTCCACTCAATGAAAACAATGCATAACATTGAAAAAGTTTATGAGGAAAAAATTATTGAGTAATGTTGCATTGCTCGTTAATATTATTTGCTTTTGATAAAATGAAATCAAAGGAAATCCTACATGCTTCATAAGTAAACAATAAAACCAATGAAAATGTGTTGCATTGCCCTCACGTTCACAATTCAGTTCATTATTAAAGCACGTTTCAATGAAAAATTACAACCCTTTGATCTCAATAAAGAACATCAATCAGCAATAAAACTGCTGTATAAAGAGTTCATGCTGTTCAGTAGCATAATATCGAATACATTGAAATCTGCAAACTCCTACAAGTAGTAACATCAACTCGAAAAAAGTATTTTAAAATATTTATTTCTGTAACAATACAGCCACGATTTACATAATCATTTGTTTTTGTTTATTGATACCACAACAATGCATTATGATATTGAGTACTTTATGGTCCTTTTACATGAGTTATAAACTATAAACTACATTTTCCACTACACGATCACTGAACAATAAGCAAACAAAATGCTCAAAATTGCCTACTCTTGTATTTTCACAAATCAGGATTTGAGCTTTCTCACAAGGAGTATATGTACACCCTATTTAGTTAAAACAACAAAACACATGTCAGTTACAAAGTTACAATTAAAAACCTACTGCATTCACCTAAACACTCTTACTACCCATGCAAAAAACTCGAACGAAACGCTCTAGTTTCATTTGAAAACTCTGTTTTTGAGGTGAAAAAATGCATTTCTTTGAATGTCGTAAAATAGCTCTAATCCGGGTGAGATTTGAGAATCAAAATGGATATTGACCTTTATCGTCTTTTCGAGAAATTAGTTGCCTGATTTTGCGTCTAATAGGTTGTCAGACTATGCAGTCTATGCAATCCGCAGAATCAAATGGACAGTTTTCTTCGATACTTTGCGAAAATGCTGCCGTTGCACTTGTGTATCCAGAGAAAAATGTTGAATGCAGCTTACAAGACAATGCGTTTCTTCTATATCATATTTTATCAACAGAAGTCCCTTATGACAATAGTCTTATCAACAGTTTAGTTAAGCCAGTGATTGTAACAGTGCTACAGATATAATCGCATCGCTTGTGAGTATTTTTTGTAACACGACGTCTTAGGGACTTGGTAGGCTCTACAAAAGGGTTTAGTTACGCTACACTGTTTAGTTTACTCTGTAGGTGTGCAATTACACAGACAGCTCAACATCACAACATCATTAATGCCCATAATAATATTCATACGTTCATACGTAACAATATTAATGTGTCGTTTGAGCAAATTCTAACGCTACTGCCAAGGGGTTAAAACAAAGCGTAGAAAACAAGATAGGGAATATGACTATCAAACTAGTTTCTATGCACTGCGGTATTAAAATTAAGGTGCATTATGAACTCAAAATATAGCTCATTTTTCTGTAAATGCACGTTTTGGATGCGTAAAAATTCCACATCTTTTTTTTCTAAACGATGATGATAAACGTTACTCATTAAGTTCATTTTATAGTGCAAAATGAGTATTTAATAGTTTGTAGTTCGAAAAGATTTTCAAAAAGTGTTTAACTGCATGTAATCACATCCATTATCATTTCGTAATGGTAGCTACTTTGTTACGATCTTTTTGTTATTGCCCCCATAACCAATTGTAATCCTGCCTATAATCACGTACATAATACAGTAATGACAGGAGTTGCATTTTCAACTGTATTATCAATATTCGAAAAACCTCTCTAGCAATAGAACGTGTGCAGGGTTCGCTTGGGTGGCGGAGGAAGGAGATAATATCAATGTCAGGAAGTAACACAAGTAAAGCCATCCCGTGCATGGCAGGTTGTAATCTTCGCAAATATCTAATTCTTATGGTGGTTAATCACCAAGTCACAAAATCAAGTTCTAATTTTTTACGTCGCGAGAGATCCTAAAACTCTGCTAGTTTTAAGGGAAGACGGCATATTTAATATTACAACTTATTCATTTACTTGCATTGTTGAAAAGGGATCTTGACTGATACGTCAGTGTCCATTATCTAGAGACTGAATACCAAATTGTGAGACATGTTGCTGCCGTGAGATCATCTTTCAAGCCTTGATGACCACAAATGCCGTGGAAAATGAGATAAAAGATGAGAAATGTTTATTTTAAATATGTAGTCGTCATTGGTTATGGGTGTGAAGCCTGTATTTAAAAATATCAACACCAGTGACGAAAATAAATGAATTGAAGAAGCATTCACCTTAAATTGAATTTTACCATCAGATAGATGGATTCATACATTTTGTTACTTTCAACGTCAAATCACCATGAAATGATACTAATTTTTTATATGAAGTCATGAGCATGAAAGCGCGAAGTGCACGTGCATAATAATACTTGATAGCGTTTTAAAAATTATGAAAAAATCAAGTGAGAAATGAATGATGTGGTTTCAACGCTGTTTCTTGAGAATGATTATGAATGCATTTTTTTGAAATCATGAATAATGATGACGATGATGCAGTATCGATAGTTCCCTCTGATAATATGAATTTTCTTTGAGGAGGCCAAAAGGTTTTGCATAATAATACATATTTCATGCATTAATACTATTAATAATTGTTAACCTTTTTACCAGATTAAGCCATTGTTCACGTGTGTATTGCGATAATATTTTAAATCTGATTTGAAGAATCATGAAACTCTTGTCAAACAATGGTGTTTCAGATGTGACATAATATGATCATCGTTATACCATCAAACGCAATTAGCTACCAAGTGTTACTCAATGAATAAAATATTTTATGAAACGAGACCTTCGACAAAAGATGATATTAAAAAGGCAGTGGGAGTTAATATTAAGAAAATAAGGTTAAGGTACTAGTCGTAAGCACAGCTCTCCCTGGCAGCCCACATAGCCACAAAAGCCGCATGGATGTCGTATGTGAAGTGAGACGATGTTGTAGCTGCAGTGGTTTACTTTAGATAGAGGTGAGGTATGTAAGCGGAGAGGTTTTATTAATGACAAGATTGATTAAGTTGGCGATCAAGGCAGTGATGATGATAGCAATTACGAGAGTAACATGCCCCCGAAGACAACTACATTATATTACAAATTATCTGTAACTGCAGCCTATCGTTCACACAACGATAATTAGAGTCACACAGGTAGTGTTGTGATGGCAGGGGCACTACTAGCCCATGTAATCAAGCTAACAATGCATGTAACAGCAATTAAATAATCTGCAAATTGCATAGAGAACCTCAACATTCCAAACCGCACACTCGCCAAAAGTCATTACCAGTCAAGTGTTGATTGTAGATTGGGTATTCGATTCGAGGTGGTGGCGGTGGTCTATGGTGGCCGGAAAATCTATGCGACATTAAACACCCATTCAACGTGCCAGGAGGTCTCATACTTGAGCTCATGACGATGGTAATGGTTTGCGCAGTTCCACCTGATATGAGAATTCTAAATTAACATTAACATAATGAATAGCCATAGCCACATGTGCAAATGGTATGACATTGTATGGAAACATATTTCATATTGGGAGCCAGTCGTAGTTGGCATATCAGTAAAATGGCGTTGTGACGCGATAACGTACTTCAAGCTTGCCAATCGTCAGATTCGTAAGAGAAGATTGAAGAGCGTAGGCTCAGCAGAGCATGGCGTTGAAAAGGAGAGGAGGCAGTAAGTGAACCTTTCAGTTTTAAGTGTGTAATTTTACACGCTGTGTTGGATTTGTAATAGTGTTGGATTCAATGGACATTAACCTAATATTCCTTACGAGCATAATATTCCTCCATTCGAAACTTCATGGCTACAGATACATACATAAAAATGCATAGACCTGAAATGAGAAAGGAAAACAAATCCAGCCAGAAGGGAAAAACAAACAACCAGAAACAAAGTACAACTCAAGCTTTTCTTTAGTTTGCACTGCTGCAGTCATGTCAATTCTACGACAGATATGCAAGCAATTTTCCCAAACTATTTTGTGAATTAATTAATTATAAGCTACACAGCTCGTAGAAATTATGATGAACAATGTCCGGAAGTAAAAAAAAATCAGATTTAAAACATTTTTTCTTCAATTTACTGGCGGCAAACAAAGAGTTTAGTAATTTATTAAGATTTGATTCTAATCGCAAAAGTCTGTACGTACATATTTGAGAGTTGCAATGAGCTCGCGTAAATTTTGGTTCAATCAAATTTAATTGATTTATCAGGTAATCAATAAATAGAAAGATATGCTGTTCAGGGTTCAAGCTCACTATTTGTAGCTTGATTGGATAGGTATTAGGTAACAGTAACTGTTTCCATTGATTTGTTATAAGGAATTGCGCTCTTAATTGCACTTCATTTTCCTCCGCTAAACTAGAGCATTTATGTTTGAAGATCAAAACTGGTACCAGCTTTTGGTTCAATTTTTAAAATGTTTAAAACGTGATGTTTGATGCTAGTATGTGTAAGAGTAGAAATGTACCGTTAAACTTCATAATTGTATATTGGTTTGTTTGATCCTTCGGTAGATACAATTGAACTTTTCGTCACAGCTTTTGATACTTCAACATGCCATAAATCAAATCACCAACAACAACTAACAGATTTTTAATTAAAACAAAACGACTAGGTAAATATTGAGATAGCCTCGCATTAAATATTGTATCAAAAGCGACGTCAAGATATCAAACAATATAATAACAATCGCTGTAACAAAGTTAACTGTACGCCTATTATTATTACTACATTGTGTAGCAAAATGATCTCACTCTTTAAAAATGTTTTATGTAAAAAGATAAATCTCAGTTGAAAAGGGTAATTAGACGTGAGAAAGTTGTAAGGAGCAATTTCACGCCAGGTGACGATATATTTCTTTTGTAAATTAAAAATTAAATATAATAATCGTAATTCTATCGTCGTACATTATATAATTTAAGATTTTAGACAAACCACCACGGTGGCACCTATACAAATTTTGAAAACAGTCGACAGGTAGAATTCGTAGTCCACAGTCAAGATCCAACACATTCCTTAAGCTTAAGACTACCACACCGTCAACGTAAATAGCTTTTTTGAAATCCAAATTTTTTACTTTGAAAAATAATGGATATCAGAATTAATTGTGGGTTTGAGAAAGAAAGGACATCTGAGGTGTACATAAATGCCCTTTGTGAACCCAAGGAATTTAGAGTTAGTAATTAAAGTCCCTATATCCGTCAACCTCACAACATTAGGTTTTCCTATGAAAGTTAGTTTTACAGCATAGTAATTAGCAGCATGAACTCATTATAATTGTTTGTCTCCATGAAACAACGCGATACTTTGCTTTGCTTTTTTACCACTTATAGTGGCATGGTACCGGGATTAAGATATTTCTGTTCATATATTGAACAATTTATACCTACTAGGCAACTGATGAATTGAATTAACTCCTCATGATGTGCTATATTTTTATTGCCGGGGCCATGTTTAACCAGCTTTTTCTATTTTTAAGAGAATAATAAGTCCATGAGAAAAGAGGAAGTTATGAGCTGAAATACAATGTGTAGGATATTGGCGTGACATGTAATCCCATTATCAATTTGTACTGATCTAATTGTCATCATAATATATACTTTACCAAGTGATATAAATGTGACATTTATATCGGACTAAATTTGATTACGCAGTGAATTCACGTTTTCAACAACTGAAAGGGTAATCGTGCTGAATATTCATACTGAAAATCTCGGTTCATTATTATTTCCTCCTGCATAAACAGTTAGTTAGGTTTTGGAGATGCCTTTGCATCGCTATCATAAGCTTTGCGATAGCTTGGGACTCTGATAATGTTTCTTAAAGGTATCACTATCACCCTTTCTCATTCACGATGCATTGATCACATCAATGGTCCAAACGACAGATTTGAAGAACCGTCAATTTATGAAAAAAGAAAGGTCTGGATGGGAAAATATCTCTATGTATTTTGCTTCCTTACTCTTGAAGGTAATGATGGAAGGTAAAAATACAAAACGTCACCTTTATATAGTCATAGTAAGAGTAATTCATTTTCACAGATAAGAAAGATGAAGAAGACGAAGTACTAAAAATGAAATGGTAATAATAATGTAATTTGTGGTGCATTTACGATCTTGTGTGGAATCTAACTCTTTAGATGCTAAGCAGTGAACTTGAACTCATCTAATTAAATGGTCAGTACCGTAATAAATAATGAAATTCATTGAATGAACAAAAATTGAGAGTGTTAAAAGTGCAAGGCTCACTATAAGATTACGAATAACAAGTACTTAAATTATGAACTACGATTAATCATAAGTTATAAGAGTAATCAAGAATTTATTTGCTAACATGAGTAACCCAACTGCCTATATTGAAACATATTATGTGTTTGCTTATGCGAGATTCAATAGTCAATGGCAAGTACCATTCGTATAAAACCTTTGATTGGATTTACAAACCTCACAAAATAATAATTTTTCCTTTCCTGTTCATCAAATCAGTTTAATTGTATTAATCGAAAAAGATAATTGCGTAACCTCACATCAACATAGAATTTATTTTAGGAAATTGTTTATCAGATCTTATCCCTCAATATTATTAAATTAATACGCTCACAAATCATTAGTTTAGTGTACTGCATTTCTTGTACAATTCTTTTTACTATATTCAAAAGGCATTGTTGCCACTGCTTCTCTTGTGTCGGTGGCCGGCAAGAGCCAAAATTAAAAACAAAATATGAGGCCGCAGGCTAATGCATGGTCTATGACAAGATTGCGTAAAACAGGTAGACTTATAATATCGATCAAAATCATAAATGATATCATTTTGTACAACTAAAATTAATAAAAAGCTGCACATAATTAAAATCACAAACTAGTGGGTACAATTTCTGCCAGTTATTTCACGTTTAAGCATTTGCCCCAAATTCCTGCGACGAAGTCGCTCATATATGACCCACGCGTATTTAACGCATTGTTAACTGTTAGCACATTTTCCCCTAAGCTTGAGCTAACGTCTTCTAAATTCTAGCTAAAAATCATTACTAGTTGTTACAGGGTGGAAACCATGTACAAGCGAGGTAATTCTTAAGACTGCACTGCACCAAATTTACGAAAGCGCTTTTTCATGTCTTTGTTGAAGTTCTACTTTTTAAAATTTTGCTGTCACCGTTTTTTATCTTTTAGCTCGAAACTGTAGAAAACCTCTAAATCTACAGGTTTAAGAAAACATTTAACCTAAGTACATATATGCTCATTAAAATTACGCATGTAGACAAAACTTTTAACTGCTCCGCTTGTCATCATTTTTTGTACCAATGGTGATGATCATTGATGTATCACGTTACAAAATTCTTCTTTTAATATTTTTTAAATTGTTCCTTAAAACATGAAACGATGATTATTTGAATTTGTTTTACTGGTCATTTGATCTGAATTCAATGCATAATATTTTGTTTTTGATGAGTCGCACGTACTATTTGCCCCGTACAACATTACACACACTTGGAATCCGTGAATCCTCTTATCTCGGCACTGTACCCGTGTAATCATCAAACGGGTACAAGGTAATCGACACAAGTGAGTGATCAGGAACGACTTTCATTTTGCATTAGAGTTTTACGAAAAGCGTTTTTTGAAAGATGTTCCTTAATTACACACTGTATGCATGATAGAGCAGACAGTGAAATGTAATACTTATTTTTACATAATCTTAATTATGTAATAATAACTGTATGGTTGTTAAAATCGATAGCCATATTGCTGAATTTTGCATATATACTTGCAGGAAAGCAACACCTCCCAAATCAAGTTCAGACGCAGAGAGCTGCAATAATGAACGCATGTGCTCACTTTCGTTCATCAGAAAGTAAAACAATCACGAGGCGATAGCTAAGAAGTATGCTTTTAAAATCTTAAGTAAGAATACATGCAATCATAAATGAATTACGTATAGCTTAATTCACAAGTTGTGCATTTCAATGCATCTACGCAAACACTTTGAAACACTAATAAAACTGTGCAGCCCTTTTTTGCATTGTTTCATTGCGTGGCAGGGAGTCGTGAGTGATTATTAAAAATCTACATCCCTTCGTCTTGTGTGGACTTTTGAATGCAAATGTATGCCATTCCACATTATGTCAGTGATCATGCAGAGTCATAAAAGTTTACAATTTGTTTCAATCGAGAAGTGGCTACATAATATGGGCGTTGTGAGCGAAAAAAAAAATCAGTCAACGAAATCAGATGGATTTAAAATTAGGTACCAAACCAACTTAATATTATAAGGCTTCAATGCATTGTACAGACAAATAGCACGAATATTAACTGAAAGTAGGAGACGTTTACGTAGGTAGAGATTTTTATTGCTGATGATTTGCATTGACCTTTTGCACGGTATGGACATGAGGATGTATTTTTAGATGATGAATGAATAACGTTAAAATTTGGTTTAAAAAAGAAAACTTTTGTTACAGTTTCAATACCTGACCATGTCCATACGATGAGGTCGTATAAATACATGATTTATTGTGAAGAGCACAAGAGATTGATAATAATAGGGTTTTGTGATGAGATGTGCCTGCAGTCTAGCGAGTGAAGTAGCAAGCTTTACCATGCTTGTGCCATGAGGCGAGTGCCGCATGAGCAGAGAAGAAATGAGTAGGAGAAACAGATCGTCTCTAGCAATAGAGCCCCAAACATGTACAATAGGTTGTTGGCTATTTGTAAATAATTAAAGACTTAGTTAATTATTATTCTCCTGTGCACTCCGATTCACTAATCATTTTCACCTCACCATATAGAAACGCCCCGCTCCTCCTCATCATAATATCACAAGAAGTGCATAGTATTACAGGTTTGTTTTGATTGTAATGATCAATTGCCTTGTTAGTTAAACTGTTTTTTATCAGCTAGGGAATAACTGATCGTTGGTGAAGGCAATTGGCATGGAAAAACTTGTCATGAAATAGATATCGTTACAGAATCACAGAGCTGAACGAAATTAACATGCCTCATCATTGACCAGTGAGTCCAGTATTAAAATCTGTCTCGATGACTGTAGCATGTTTAAGGAAGCGTAACACAACAGGTAGCCTGATTCAAGTTTAAAATCATGTATTCATCTTTCTGTGCTCTGATAATGGCATTCATGCAAGGCAGTGTTGGACAGTGGACGTGATTTAGAGGACATTTTAGTTATCAGTTATCGTGAAATATGCAGATGAGATATAAAAACGCTAAATATGTGGAAATTGATGAGATTTTACATTGGCAGCTGACAAGAAATAAGCATATAGTATGCATCCTCATCATCATCAAGTATATCATTCAATATCTCATGTCGTTATCACGTAACTAATAATAACAACGTCAAACATCACACACCACGCACGACACCAAGAAAAAATGAAGGTTGAATAAAACTGTTTTTTCTATCATTACACCATCATCGTCATGGAGACCATATATCATCGTCACACGCAAATAAATCTAATGACAAAAAACGATTTAAAGAGAATGCTTAGCATGAAGGATCATCACAATGTATGGTTTTATACTCATTTATATGCACCAATAAACAAAAAAGTGTGAGAAAGACTCATGTGTAAAAATGAGGTAGTATGCAAAACCTGTTCAAAAGCAGATAGTCAGCAAGAAAGCATTGAAGTCAAGGTCTCTATTGTATAAAAAGGCCAACAGGGCTTTAATGTAAAATCATAATGCTCCAGCAGCAAAATGCCAAGGAGAAGAGAATGATTTTTTTTGGAAGATGAGAAGGAGGGGAGAAATAAAATAGTCTTTAGGGTGAAGAAATGAAAGTATCCTTCTTTGATACATGTGATGCTTTTGATTTCGTCTGATACTGCCTGTCTAGCTTTAGGATGACTCATAATAATGTCACATAAGGGAAGAAATTCGCCTCATCTCTCTTACTACTTGTGAGGTTGGGGAAGAAATGCTGAAATCACCTGGAAATCTGTCTCTGAAAGAAAATTTTCTTCGAAAATAATCTCCCCTCTGTACTTGTAATGGCGAATATAGCAGAAGGAAGGAGGCGTAGGAGTAGTCACGTCAAAATGAATTTTAGTCTGCATCATTAATTGCCTTCAGTTATAGCTGTAGTCATGCTAGCTCTATTATCGAGAAAAAGAGAACGCTGTGTTGTTATACTTATCATCACACTCGTTGGCTATTGTATTTTCGTTGGGTTGGAGTTTCCACGAAACACATACAACGTTAGTTTCGTGGTATGATAAGGCAACCTAAAGTATGTAGTCGTAGCCATAGTCAAGAGTCGGAGTTAATGCTTCGTTGACCCATCTCAAGTCAACAGCGATGAAAATGACAGTTGCCAGCTAATGGACACATCCCGGAAGAGACAGCAACAGCATGAAAATAAGGCCGATGATGGTACATACATGGAACCAAAATATAATGGCGAAAGAGCAAAAGCGTCAAATTTATTAGTATGCGTTATTGGTTATGATGATGATGATGGGCTTTTTGTGTGTGTGCTTTGTGTATACAAATGAGACATGACGACGGCGTGACAAGAAGCAAATTAACCCATGCTACATGCTACCCAAGTTGACGAATTTTGCATTCATCTTTTTATGCGAGTTCGTAGTTCGTGCTCATAGCTGTTTCCAAACTGCTGGTGTGGTCTAAAGAAAAATTTGATGTATGAGTCATTTTGTTGGTGGTTTATTAAATGCAGCTTATTGACGTCTTTTGAGAAGAGGAAATATTCAGAGACTTGTGACTAATGCTGACAACGAGATGAGATAACATGCATTCCCGAGACGTTCTGCCATTACTGTCCAGGATAAGCGTTATCATGTGATAGGATAGAGAATGGTTAGTCGCTGATTCTTATCACCTCGGTAGATGCACATAGCAAGTAAAATTGCAATTACAAGCATGCAAATAGCAGACTACCAGAAACACTTTCTGGTATACACAACACACACATACTAACTAACGACAAGTATTACTCAAAATCAACTCTTATGTTTACTTGATAGGAAATAACCTTAGAATACGCTACATGACAAAAGTAAACTACTAAATTACAACTGCACGACATGACAAAAGGATTTGACTAAATTTTAATTAAGAAAATGCTTTCAACAAATGCATTACCTTGATTGGAGGTTTTGTACAAGACGTACAGTCCACCATGTTTGACGATTTTTTAGTAAGATAAGCTGGTGGTGATGCAGACAAATGGATTGAGAAGTATTTTCAGTGAGGTTATCTGGTTTTCTAGCAGCTCAACAAACAAATGGAAGTTAAATATGATATTGATTTGTGTTGGATTAGTGGATATAAGAGGGGATGTAGCGATGTAATAGGATAAATATAGTGTACAATTAAGCAGTCTTGCTTTATTCTTGCGCTTGCCACAGACAAATGTCACTTGAAATAGTTCACACAAGTTTCAACGGCAACCAGACACGAACTAATGCATGTAATTTTAAGGAAAGTGAATCTCCAGTGCATCTTCTCAAGTTTTCATTCCATAGTAATATCAGCTATATTGAACTGACAAAGATGCATACAGCTAACCATTTTTGACAGGATAGCAGACACTATAATAACTAAAATGTAGGTTTGTAGCTTCCCTCTTCAGTGTCCATTCGTGTAGTCAGTTAGCAAGTTATTAGCATGCTCCTTTTTAAATTTAAACTCCGCTGAAGCTGACAATAATAACTTTCATGTATAGATGGAATGTGATGACGAAGACTTTGTAGGATTTTAAAAGACGTTTTTCAGTTTATCTCTGCTTGTACATGTAGCATTTTTGGTAGGTTTGCTTAGATTTCATTCGATCAATGGCACAAGGGGCGAGAAAGCAACACGACGACAATGTGCTAACTTAATATAAATCAGTTGGAAAACGACACAATGTATATACTAATAATGGAACTTTCTACATTGCATTGTGCAAGCATATTATAATGGAAGAAGAAATATTTATTACCCTTTATTTAGCATAAATACAAGAAAACTTATTTTCTCAAATATTCAGTGACATCAATACATTTATTTATTGCACTTTTTATAGGCTTGCTTTGGCAGTGTTGTGTTAATGTAAATGCAAAGTCAATATGACTCCATCTTCATCGTCTTTGTTTGCAGCAAAAAAAAATACAACAAACGGCACGTTTCATTTAAACATCTTTACTGCTCTTACGAGTCGCAATAAAACATGCCTATTGTATTACGATACAATGTTAGCATAGCAGCAAAAGTAGCAGGCTTTGGATATATCACAGAATAAGGAAACGGGTAAGCAATATGTAGTAGTACATTGTTATACTTATTATCGCCATCAAACAGGCATTAGTTGATTTGTTTTCCTAAATTTTATGGCAATATTACTTTTGCATCCAATTGGTAAAAAGTTTACTCTCTCTCTCTCCGCCACACGGAAAATGAATCGAGAAAAACAACAATGCACAAAAGTGTTGCATTCAGTTCAAAGTAGCAAGAGGAAAACTGCTTGGTTAAGAGTAAAGAAATGACAAATGATATCGCATTTTTATTAGTCCTTCCCTTTTTCGCTTTTACTTTGTATTTATCATGTAGGAAATATTTGGAGTCTTTTGCTCAGATGTAGAAATCAGCTACATTAGCATTGACAATAAAATTGTGCAAGAGAGTTGTGTAAAGCTGCGGCGAGACGAGAAGGGCTAGAGTAGTAGGCAGCTTCAAAAGGACATGTGAAATGGCAGCAATATGACATGATGAATAGACGTATTTCGTATTTTATTGTTTGCACTAGTTACTTCAGAAAAACTTGACATAGCACATAGCTGCTACTTTTGACGAATGACGAATTTAGAGTTCCAACTGAAGCATAGCTGCTACATAATAGATTGGACAACAACAACGGAAGCCTCTTTTCTGTCTTTCTGTTCACTTCACTTGGTTCGTGTCATGCTACACTTTTAATGCTAAGAGTCATGTCCTAGTACAACCAAAACATTATGTTTCTCTTATCGATCCACTTCCATTCCAGGAACGAAGGAAAGTGAGATGTTTGCTTTGCTTGAGGAATCGGGGATTAGAGTGGAGCCGGAGCCTTTTATTTGTGGAAGAAGTAAAGACGACGGCAGAAGGAATACTTTATACGTGATGCAAGTCAGAGTAGCGGCTCCAGACATGTCATAGGTAATAACGAAAGTGTTTAGGCGCCTATTTATGCGAGATATAAACGAGTGATTTAAGTATTCTCCCCGTGGAGAAAATGGAACTAGAAAAGTTTTTCTTCCCTGGAAAGTTTGGGTTGAGACGTGCACAAAATGTAGAGCAAGTATTTATAACGTTTTTGCGGTTGGGTTATTGGATCTCATGCAAAAAACTGATCACGAACAGTGAGAATGTGAATTGTCACAGAGGAAAGTGGGAGAGATAAAAGATGAGTTGTTTAAGATTGTTCGGAAAAGGTTGGCTGCTTCGATATCTGATGCAGATTGATGAGGTTGAGTGTGTAAGAAATGTTGATTGCTGCGAGGTATGATGCTTTCTTCAATCCAGTCAAAAAGTGGTGAAGTGTGGAAGACTAAGTGCCAGTGAGTAGCATTAATTCAAAAAAGAAATCAGACACACATACATAAAGTTAATATGATTTTAGTATTATTGTAAAATTTTATAGGTAGTTTAGTTTTAGTTTCATGCGTTCTTTTAGAGAATGTGGCAATTTTGTGCTAAACGAAAACATGACTGAAACATAAATCGAATGGAGAAGAGCTGATGGGTAAAAAAGATGACAAATGACCGTGATGCGATGATGATGTCATGGTAGATTTCGTAACTGGGCATGTCGACATTGTAGGAAAGTTAGCAGTGCTGATGATAGGAAGCCTATTTTTTAACTTGGTAAATTAAATGTGTCCAGGTTAACGATGATGCCATGCAATGCCTAAAGCGCAGCAAAATCCCATTAAGCTATCTGCTAATTCAGGGCTTTTTAAACGATCATCATTCAGTAGATGACGCGATTATAATGGTCACTTCAAGAACGGTCACCGTGAGGAAGAGTTATGACCACGTACTAGTTATAAACAGAAAAACATGTCATGCTTCTGGTTAAAGATTACATTATATACCTGTAATAAATGCCTTTAGCTGTGAACTTTCTATAGCTACATAATGTGATGGATGCATGGAGTTATGGAATGGAAACTGTTTCTGTTGGGTAGGATGACTTCAACTGTTGAACTTTAAACTGCTGAATCTATAAAGGTCATACACGAATTCCAAGTGCACGTCATGCAACTTTGAACAACCATTAATATTTCAAACATTTACAATGTTCCAGGCTGACACAAAACAAGATATTTAAAATAAGAAAAATAAAATCGGATGAGGAGAACAGAAAAAAGTCAAACAAAATAGAAATCCAAACATTATGTGGATGTGATGACGACCCTTTACACTGAATAATTAAATGATTTACAATCCGACTAAAATACAACTGACTAAAGTTAATGCCTCTACTATATCGTATCGTAATTCTGAGCTAGCTTACGTGCATGTTTTTAGAGATAGGGATGAGAGACTTTACTTTTTACTTTGGTAATCCCACGTCATCATGATTCAAAATGTATTATCTGACTATCTCATAGCTCAAAATTCCTTCAATTGTTATTAGTTGCCCAGCCAGAATAGGTACAAGATGATCAATAATAGATAAGTGGATTGAGATAATCACATGTATCTAACAGCATAAGCCGAAGCCTAGCTATAATCGTACCCAATAATATCCCAAATGAATATAACCATGCATCACAATGTATATAATCAAGTTTTTTTCGTGATTCCACCATTTATCTTTGTTATACATAGAACAACAAAGCAGTACAAATTGTCGTTTTCCAGGTATCATGATCTGTATGCAATTTGCCCGTTGATCCTTAAAGCTCTCATGTTGGAGAAACCAATTACCTTTTGACTTTTCTTTTGTACGATGCTTCATTTTACCTACAATACTATGAGCACTAGATTGCTATGGTGAAGAACCTATTAGGTAACATAAGAACAACGACATTCAAAGCATACTTGCTACATGGCCCCATCCCCATCATTATTATCAATTCGCATTATTTTCCGTTGCTGACCACAAAGAAAGTCATGCTACAGCTTTTTTTAAAAAAAACTTAAACAAAAACCCCTTTTCAATATACCATACAAAACGCAATAACTGCATATGAATGTCAAAAGGTGACTCCATAAATTGAGAGTTTGCAAATAGTTTTACTATCTCTCTGATAAATTTAATAACAATAGATGTTGATGGAAGAAAAAGTGTTAATTACAAAGTATACATCTCTAATAGGCAACTTGCAATAAACCAATTGGACTACCATAAAATGCTTTAAGCTCTTTAAATTCAGCTCGATAAAGTTTCAACTGAAACAATTTAACAAATTTTGTGTGTCAATTTCTGGTCAGTACAAGTTTAACGAACAATGAAGCTCTCTCTCTTCCCACAGCATCCCGTATCACCGAGGAATATTTCGTAAAAGGAATGTCTGATAAAAAAATGACAACTACATAATAATGAATTGGAAACAAAGGAAAATCATGGATGGAATTATAGGGTGCACACTACACACTTAAGTTAGTCTGACACATTCATTATTTTCATCGTAGCATCTCACTTTTTACATTCTCCGTTTTTCCAGCTGTGAGAAGCTGCCCATTCGTTGTTGACTTTGTATTTCGTACTAAATTACGCGTAAATATCGCATTAAATTAGGTTTGATGTGTTTTATCTATTCCACCCAGTTTGTTTTGTCAGCGTGTTCAAAAAAGATAAATACTATACAAAGTAGCCATTGTGTAAATATTGCATAGACATTGAGTACTCTCGTGGCCACGAGCATCTTCAATATCATCATCACTATCAACGGCTATGAGACCATCCCATAATGACAACACATATATCTGTGCGAGGTGAAGTTATAATAATGATGAAATTGATAAAAAAAGAATAATAAATGGAGTTTCATCCTCTTTCATCGAGACAAAAAAAGAATCGACATGATTATTATTACGACATATGATTGCCCATTTATGCCTTGCTCAAATATTTATGACTTTCAAGAAAGAATAGTAAAGCAAACAGTGATGAGCACACAATCACTAAGGCACATCAGCGAACATCCGTCCGCATAAATTGCTTTCGTCAAGCTTGCAGCATGAGAGAAACGCCGCAGTAAAATAATGATGAATATTGGGTACGCACCTATATTTTGAACTATACTGTCACATTTTTTCATACAAGTTCTTCCTAACTTCGCATAGTAGTATTTGCCTGGAAATTGGAAATGTACATTGCACAGTAACTGGACGTTCGATTAAAAATTAACTGCAAAAATGAGCAGCCCAAACAAGCCCAGTAACCAACCCAACGGTAACATGACATTCTCCTGTCCCCTGCCAATCCATTCATGCCATTGCTTTTTGGGTATATAACCTTTCCTCTCGTTTACATTTTTAGTTCACCTCCACCTTTGTAAATGTGAGTAGGAATAGACTTGATGTATGTATCGTAATATCTAACACTAAACACGTCTTTCCATTTGAAATTCCTAACCTGTAAGCCATCTAATATCATGATTCGTCAGATACTTACACTCCCATCCCGAGTGACTTATGGAAATAGATACACCTTTCACGTGTCAGTCATTTTTATAGTTATCAGCGATATGAACGTTGAACTTTATGACTTCGATGTACCGCGAGGGATGAGGTTTAACATGAAAGCTTTGATAAAATTTGACGAGTCAGCATGAAAACCTTTTGATAACCTTTCAAGTTTCGAAATCACAATGGGAATTATACAATGAAAGAGATAACGTAAGGTGGTAATGTTTTATCAAAATATTTATAATCATTCATCAAATGAAAAAATCTCGAGTTTCCCTTTCCTGTTCCATAGTCAAGCAATATGACAACATTATTGTTCCCCAACCAATTGTAATTAGATATATCATTATCTTTGTACTGTATGCATACGGTGAAATGAAATGAAACAAGAAAAAAAGTACTCATTAAACTGATAGCCTCTGTTATTACTATTGCCTAAAAGTACACAAACAAAAAAACAGGTTGTGAATCTACGAGACCCGACCACGAAGGACAATTTTCCAGAATGACTACTTCAAGATTGCGACCATTAATTACAAGACACTAACAATGAGGTACTGGAAGGCATGTATAAATTATGTTAAGCATATGTATTTTTATTGCCACATGCTAGCAGCCATGTAAGCAAGAAGTACACATCCATTTACATGATTCATATTATTCGTAGTAGTGCTCAAAAACTACTTATATTCATATCTTGTCGCTCCAGGCAAAAAAGAGTATCCTTTTTTTTACAAAGCCAAATGCACAGCTAGTCAAGACGATTCGTCAAGAAGAACAACAATGATTCTCTCTCATCGCAGCAGGAGCGGTGGTGGCAGACTTGCTGGCTCATCGGAATCATACGTAAATGTACTTTGTCGTCATCTCTCACTCCAGCAGAGCTTCTTTTCAAGCCGAATTTAATAAGAGTGGAGCTGACTTTAACTTGAGAAAAAAATCTTTATCAAAATGGTAACTTATCTCATTTCGCGGCTCCGCTTCTCTGTTATGTTATGACTTGAGTTATGCGTTTACTTGCTCAATTTGATTGCAACAAGCCACGGTCACACGAGTACGACGAGACGCACTCAAAAGAGCAAAACCACCAGCTTGGCAATCATGATTAAGGAACGGACTTTCATGACATGAATTTTCTAAAAATATGTATGACAATATGACATCAAAATGGGCAAAATATGACATGAAATATGACATTTTCTTCTGGTTTTTTTGGGCAGAACTAAGAATTTTTCGGACTATTCGGCAATGGTTTGCTATTTTAAGCACAAATAAAAGCAAATTAAATGGTTTGCAATAACTTTTAGGCAAAAAATCAAATTATTCATTGAAAATTAATCATGAAAAAATAAATTTCTTAAATTTATCCATCAAATGTGTACAATATGTTGAAGTTTTACGCCCTAAAATTACTTAAAAATTTACAATTGTTCAAATTGAATGGAACAATTTTCGTAATTTTTTTTTGTTAAAAGATTTTTGGCTCAAAGTGCCATTTTTTGTGCAAAAATAAGCTTTTTTAGAGCAAAATTCCCGAAAATGACCAAAATATGACATGTCATATGACATATGACAAGGAAGGCCAAAAAATGACAAAATATGACATTTTACTATGGCTCAATCGAGTGTTCTCGATGTGATTCGCCCACATCCAGAAGCCCAGGACTGCAACCCTTAGCATAAAAAACATGACATCTCATACGAATCCGCTCCTTACTCATGAGTTATAATTTACAAAGATCACAACTGTGCATAGATCAGTTATATGTTATAAGCAGGTATACGAATTTACAATCATTGGAAGTTTCAAAAAATGAAAGCATATTTGAGATTGTATTTGATACTTTATTACTGTTACTGCTACATGAAAAAATTAAATTTTTTGTTTTCTAGGGCTATAGGAAGTTGTAACAAGACAAGGTCATTCTTTAAATCAATGGAAATTTCATATTCAGCAAATTTTGCTTCATGAAAGAATACGAAGTGATCATATTATGCTTTGCTTACTTATCGAATTTCATATTAGTTAGTCATGAAAACAAAATCACCCTGAAGTCTGCAATGGAATTTGAAAAATTCACCCTTCAAACATAATAATGGAATGTGAAATGTCATTTGCAGCAATTAAACAATTCATTTAGCAGGAAGTCTGCAGTAACAGTTTAGTTTGTTTCATTCAAAGTGTTTAGGCATCCCAGATGGCAATGATTGATTTTAAATATTGAACAGCTAAACTATGGTAAACTGATGACTTTAAACATTTCTTTGTGAAAAGAGTTAAAGCTTATTTACATCATATAGACAACTTTATTTTGCTATAAAAATGATTTTGACTACTGGGATAAAGGATTTTAGAACGGCACATGCACATAGTATAAGTAGTAGCAGATATTGAAACAATTATTGACTTTTGTCGAAATATTTCCAAATATACACCTTAGTTCGATAAAAGATACAAATTTGGCTATTTGGCTCATCTTACGACAAACATGAATATTAATGTAAAAAGTACCACACAACAATTTATAACAACTCGGTCGTTAATGACTAGTAATCTAACTAGCAACTTTAACTGAATATAACCTAACATTAACAAGTACAGACGATGAAGAAACAGCATATTATATTTGTGTTGAAAAAATGAAACTTTAAATAAGTAAACAAAACCAAAACTACATATTATTCTTAACAATTTATCTTCATATCATTAGGTTGCAACAATTCCAGGATATGGTGGCGGTGGAGAAGTATCAGTAAAATGAGACTGAACTGACTGAACCCCATTGAATTCTACATTAAAAATGTTACATTTTAAGAAATTATTCATGCTACTATAATTCCGTATCAAACTTACTGAACTAAATTTTTTGAAGATGTTGTCATTACATTTTTTACCTTGATTCCGCATGGGGATCATATTGTTACCGGGAATAACTGCACGACCAGGGATTTGATGTTGGAGCTGACCTGAAGGCATTTCTAAATAAATTCAAAATCATATATTATTCCTTATGACTTTCCCTAAGTTTTAAATAGTTCATGAATCAAACATGGGTTTACTTACGTTGATACATGATTACCGTGGGGGCTTTATTAGGACAGCAACAATGTTTACAGCACACCCCACAGCAAACCAAAGCCAAGAGAATTCCTCCTCCAATCGCTACCATTGTCATGATTTCTTCATTTGTGTATGAGGTTGTGATTGTAGCATCACCATCAAGAATATTCCCGTGTATTTTAATGTCTCTGTTAAATGAAAATTTAAGATTGAAACACAATATTGGCACTTCAAACATAATTATTTACGATTTTCCAATAACTCTGAACACAAAAAGGCATTACTGACCTTTTCCCGGTCACAACGTCGGAAGCTTGTTCGAATAGCTCGTCTACGCTTGAATGTTGCGTCAAGGGTCCAAATGCTTTGCATTCACATTCCATGACATTAGTCATCAACATGACTGGCAATACGACTGCCACAAAGCCGAAAAGTAATCGGAATCGCATTTTCCTCAGGCAAATACTTGAAATCGATGGATTCAACTGAAAAAATTATTGCTTCTTTAAAAAAAGTTGCCGACAATGTGACTTTATAGTTCTTTCAATAAAACTGGACAACCCAAACTATACAACGTCTAAACGTAGACTATGCATTTATCAACAAATATTAAAAAAATGAAAATTAAGGGAGATTAAGACAGATACTAGAGTTTGCAGCAGTTACAAGTACCAATACAAAGCGTGTGCCAGGCAAAAGTATTGTAAGTATCACCAAAAGTTATTTTCCCATGTACAGTTAATGCTGTTACTTCTTACATTTACACTGGCTTGACGTGGGATAATTTTTTCTATTTAGTTTGGAGAAACTTGTGTAAACGTATGCACCAGTTCAATACACACACGACATAATTCTGGTTTACCAGTAACAGGAAGCTTTCTCCTGATAAGCAAAGTGGGCTTCATTTTCATATCAATTATTAATTTAAACTTCACAAGGAATGCATTCACAAAGATAGAAATATGACGATTTTTAGAGCACACAACATCTTTTATCAAAAAGGACAGATTCGTTCAAAATATGCTATAGAATGCACAGATTATCATAATTTCGTTTTCTTACCAAACACTTCTATATGTCAGGCTTGGGATTGTCTATGTATATCGTTTTACAATAAATGGAAGTTACTTGCTGTTTAAGGTTTCTTAAAGACTGACATTAACATTTCACGTGAAATGTATATATAAATGCGTGAGTCTGAGTACGTTTCTGCTTGCGAGAAAACGAAAATGACTAATGGTAAGTGACAACATGCGTTATGATGTAATTTTTTATTGACACATTAAAGTATCATCTAGCCAAACCCACTTCTCTAACATTTATTGTTCATTTGCTTTTATTACATTTAAATATGACATAAAAGATGCAAGAACAAATGAAATTAAAGTAAAAAAGGCAAAACAATAAGCTATTGTACAAATAAATAACATTTTTCATTCTTTTCATCTCATGTAGGCCATATTATTACTGGTAATAATTAGTTGGCTATACATTGATTCTTACATGTACCATCAATATAGGTAATTTTAAATTTGGTTAATTGATAAGGGTGATCACTCACAATAAGTTTTTGTGATTCATAGATGGTGAGTATGGTGGAGGTGGAGTCTCGCATGGTGGCCATACATTCATTTGAAAGTGTTCTGTTTCTGTACCATTTGGAGCTTCAAAGTAAGACTCTGAATGAAAAGAAGAATTATTTGCAATAGTTTTACCTTTAGCTACCGCAATATTAGCACATTGTCATACCCTCATATCCTTGTTCATCGGAGACACTATGCAAAGGAACCTTTTGAGAAGTCAGAACATTCGTGTCATTGCTATGAGAAGGAGCGGGGCTTAAACTTTGAATAAGAGTTTCGGATACGGGTGGTGGGTCTTCAAATCGGAAGATATTATACTGTGCTTCACAGTAACCATCTAAGAAAACCAAAAAATGTAAAATATGCTTCTTAATTTAATCTAGGCATGAGCTATTAATTTATGAATATATGTAAACCAGCAATAAGTTGAGCAGTAGAAGGGTTTTGGTGGGATGGTCGCTGGATGATATAACACAATTCAGGAATTAATCGTAAAATATATCTGAAAGATAAACAAAGTGCAAGAACTGCAGAGAAACAAAGAAACGCGAGTTTCCAGTCCAGCTTCTTGGGCTGCTGATCCAGCGATAATTTCTTGGCATTATTATCCTCGTTAGAGTTGGGGAATGGTACAGGGCTAGAGCTGCAATTTTACAGGAGAAAATGCAAAGTTTCAAGCTAAAATACAATAAGATTTGCTTCTTTGAATTCGTCCAGACAAATATGCATACTACTTACTCTCTTTCCCCAGATATAGTTTTTTCAGTACTCGCCTTTTCTATTTTAAAAATATTTTCGTCCAGGAACCAGTTGTTTAATCCAGAGTCAAACTGCATCGGTACACAATTAACGCCCAAACGTATCGACACATATAGGCACAAAAATGCTACCAGTACTTGAAGACGTTTTGATATCATATTGTCTTTAATTTTTCGTGAATTATACCCTTAAAGTTTTTCGTAAATAATTTGAGTGCTGTAGAAAAATTTAGACCTGCATAACAGGATGGTTAAAAAATACTCATTAAAGAGTAGCTATAAGCCTATTTTTGCGTTTTTGTATTTACGTGTTTGGCAAGTGGTAAGTTTGAATATAGGTCGAAGGCTATTGGCAATATTAAATTAGACAATTAAAACAATCGACAATGATCTATTATGCTCGTGTTTCGTTCAGATAATAGCTATTGTCATCTGCAACGCTTTGAAATACGGGAATATGAGTGAAGTTTTGAATTACATAGTTTGCTTAGGCAGACATACAAACTTCCCCTTACACAGAATTGAGGTCGGTAAAATTGGCTTTAATATATTCCCTAGTTCGGTGGAACAATCTTCAAGCTGTCAAATTAAAAACTGTTCATAGATTGCCTGAAAAATAAATGCAGCTCACTGTGTATGCCACTTTTTGCTACTGTAGCTTTTTACATAGGTATGGTTTTTAAAACATTGAAAATAATGAATAATGATAAATCAAATTATGAATACACGCAACTAGTATAAGCTACATTGCATGCACCAAATACCAATGCGTATGAATTTGTCAACTAAAATTGCTAGCTCTCCTATTATTGAGCTAATAATCATGATTACGTAGGTCTATTGAGCCCTTCAAAATAAGAAAAATTTAAAATGTTTTCTCTCTGAAGATTTTTAGTAGTTCCTTAGCTCATAAATTTATACTGATAAGTAGGATTCACAACTTATACTGGAATACTAATACCTACATATTCTTGCTTTGAATTTGTTATGAATGGAGCCTGACGTGCTAGCGTCGGCTTTGTCACTTTGCCTTGGTTCACGCAGAAAAACTTCCAAGTACATGTAGTCCTCAAAATGTTGCAAGAACGACGGTGGCGACGATATGATGAGTGAAAACGATATATTTCGTCTTTTAATTTCCTTTGTGGTTGGTTTAAATAATTCTGCATCCTTTAAGGAAAATTTAGAAATGGTATGACACGTAATTGCTGGAGCACTTTGAGTTTTCATAAAATAAGATATCAAAAGCTTAATCAGTATCGATCTCACTTTGAAATACATAAGTTGAGTTTTAGCAGGTCATAAGAATTTGCTGTCTCACCATTTAAATGCCAAGTGAGACACTCGGATACCTCCAGAGATTGCTTCTGGCTGGGTAAATGATATATATAGGAATGATTCCTGTATGTGTGATGATGATGATTCTAGGTTAAATATGTAATTTACCTTTCATTGTTAAAATAGCATGCAAAGCCTGATAAGTTATGAACAAATTGGAGTAAAATAAGGACACTTTATCTAATTTGCACCAGCATTACAAAATCTATTTTTTGTCTCGTTATCCTGCTGCCAATAAATTAGTGTTCTGAAGGTAGGACATTTTATGCTGAATACCTACGTACTTGTTTGACAAGGGTAGGAAATGCAAGTCTATGACTGGTCGAATGTGAGCTATTTCATGAATTTGTGAAAAGATATGAACAATGCATTTTAGCGTTACAGAAGAATGTTAATAGCTGTTATCAGATAACTGTGTTAGCACATGTGTTTAAATATTAATATTTGCCTACTGAAGCAGAGTTTCATGTAATTTTATCTTTTCCATTTATTTCTTCTGATTTGTATAGATTTTTTGTCCAATAGTTGGTAATAGGGATGTCATAAATGCAGTAGTACACCTGTATATGATCATATAAGAGATTCAAGAACAACGTGAATCATCATGATTCATGACTAAAAAGATGAACTTGCTGTTATAAGCGTACATATTACAAAACTAAAGATGAGGTCGTCACTTAAAGTTGTGCAAAGAAAAACCTTCCAACGCATTTTAGTTTTTGGTCGTGTGTTTGTAGAATTTGGTTGATACAAGACAGAATACTTTACGCAGTTCAAGGGTGCAAACACAAACATGAGCAAAAAGTCAATTACAGAGAGTCCTCCTCCTGTTGATAATAATTTTGGATAAGAGCTTCCTACAAAAAAAGAGAATATCTTTAAATGACCATTTTACAAACTAAAGAATGCCTCAAGGAGATCATCTAATCTCATGCTAAACGTGCACAAACATAAAGTATTTTCACAGTTGCCTGCTTGCAAAAAACGTAGTACATAGGGAATAAGCACTGCGTTTACTTGAATATCGTATTATGCTTCTGTGATCGTATAAATTAGTGGGTTTTGTTTTTAAATTGCTTGATTCAGCAGGTATACAAGCGTGACAATAGTAGACTGAAACTACATTGTGTAAAACATGAGATGATACAAAAAAGAATGATATTATTATTTCCACCGGCTTATATGCAAAAAAAATCCAAATTTGCTATATAACCCAATGTTACATATCATATGGACAAAGAGATGCAACTTGACTCTGTTCACGGTTTTTTCTGACGCAATTTAACAATGGGAAATTCTGACAAACAAGTTTGGTCAAATAAATAGTAGGAATTAAGAGCTACAATATCTTGCAGGTGGAAGATTTTGATGAATCCATTTCCAATTGTAGCGTATATCCCAGCATACTAACATATTGCTGTTTATCCCAAAGCCCAACTCAACACAAGCGTCAAATTGGCCTTTTTCATGACTACTTGGCGAAAATCCACGCAAAAACACTACAGGAATGCTTTTTGGTAATGGACTGGTCACGCATACTTTGTGACTCCGAATGTTCCAAAACCTTCATTGTCCGTAAAGTAGCGTGCCTGTTTGCACAGGCCCTTCATACACTATATCGTGTGCTCCATTTTGCGGCTTGATTGTCCCGTCATTTTTTAAACTCTAAAATGGCATTTCAAAAGACTGCTAGTTTGACTTCTTTTGTAGTGTTAATATTTTCAGTGCTTGTTATATTTTTTGTTGATACAAACAGTCAAGTTGTAGAAACCAACTATGGAAAAGTTCAAGGGATCATGAGACAATCTAGAAATGGAAAATCTTTTTATCAGTTTCTAGGAATTCCATATGCAAAACCGCCAGTAGGAGAATTAAGATTTGAGGTACAAATATTGCTTTACTGCTTAATATCAAACGATAGTAAGTCGACTAAATTATATCAGCAAAATCATAAAAAATTCGTGTTTAATAGCGTCCGCAAAAGCCAGAAAGATGGCACGGGGTTCGAGAGACAACTCGTTTTTCTGAGCCTTGTCTGCAGTACGAAATTTTGTTTTATGGACGTATACAAGGTTTGATACTGAACAAACAACATTGAAACATACAATCATACATTTACATATGAAACATACCTAATGAAGTTTTCTTCTTTAAAAAAAAAGGATCAGAGGATTGCTTGTATTTAAATGTTTTCACTCACAATGTAAGAATAAAATGTTATTTTGACCTAACGGTTTTTCACTGACATTATACAGTTTTTAAATTTACTTCAAAATTGGATATACACGCATTTCACATTTCTCTTAGATTCCCAACGACGAACCGGGGGGTCGACATTTGATGCCTGTCATGGTCTATATTCATGGAGGTAAAATAATTAGTAATGGCCAAAATTAAAGTATGTAATCTATAGCCAATAATTTATAATTTTGTGTTTAGGTGGATTCATGTCCGGGTCGGCCAACGTATATAAAGCGGCTTATTTTATGGACACAGATGTAGTTATCGTAACATTGAATTATCGTCTGGGTAAGATATTGTTATGCAGTTTTACTGTAGGGTTAAAACAAAAAATTACAGGCAACGTAATGATTGAGTAAAGCCTAAATGCAAAATTTATTCTATTCTAGGAAGTCTCGGGTAGGCCACATCTACTCATGCGTACAAATACCCACTATTCACTATATACTTATAATTTTATGCTCCTTAAGCACTGAAAAAATTAATTTTCTTACATTTTAGTTTTTTAACCACCGGAGATACTGTAGCTAGAGGTTAGATTTTTATACAATTTTGTCTTACATGAAATGAAAAGCCAATACATTATATGTAGTATATGAATATGAATTTTGAATTAGGCAACAATGGACTTTGGGATCAGGTATGCATAAATGAAGACCAATTTGAAGAAAATCAACCTTCAAAGGGTTCAAGCAAACTTGGTCTGGCATCGACCATTTTGTTTGGACACTTTGTAGATTACTTACACTTAAAGTGCCTTACACTTCTAGAACCTGGCCTTAACATGGGTGAAGGAAAATATTGCTGCCTTCGGTGGAGATAGCAGTCGGGTTACCTTGTTTGGCGAATCGGTTGGCGGTGGTAAGTACTGAATACTGAAACCAATTAAGTGCAATACGAAAGGCTAATGACATTTTTAAAGCTCTCAAAACTTTGATATTTAGCATCTGTCCACTATCACGTTCTTTCGAAGGCTTCAGAAGGTACTAGTTGTGAAATTGGTATATGCTATCTGGAAAGTTCCCCGAAATCGATTAATTTAGAACTATTTTGAACCATTGTTTAAAGGTTTATTTAGTAGAGCAATTAGTCAGAGTGGATCAGCCCTGCGAATATATGCTCTAACTAACAACAGATTTGAGCAAGCTAAAAATTTTGCAGAAAAATTTGCGTGTCCAACTGAAGATTCTACAGAGTTGGTTGCATGCTTGAAGAAAATTGAGGGGAAAGAACTTGTAGCAGTACATCAGAATGCACGGGTTAGCTCAAATAAATATCAATGTGTGTATATGGTACTCAATTAGGCAGAATAACCATCAAACAATATTTTTGTACGTACATAGGGCATTATCAGGGATGAGTATTCTCTTTTCGTACCAGTGATTGAAAGGGTTAAGGATGGTGAGGAATTTTTAGCGGATGATCCTCAAGAGCTAATTTCAACTGGTCAATACTCCAAGGTTCCATGGCTTATGGGGGTAAATTCTGGAGAGGGTCTACTATACACTATACGTAAGATTTGATTAGAGTTTATGCATAACAAATAAATTGCTGGAAACGGAAAGTGCTACATATTCATATTTTCTTTAAATTAGCTATGATGTACGACCAGGAATTCCTGAGAACGTTAGGCTACCCTGAGGTTTGGAAGAAGCGTTTGCCCATCTTACTTGGCTTTGGTGATCAAGAAGCAATTGAACGGAATTCAGAAGTCATTCGCAGGCAATATTTCTATACGCCTATTGGCAGTACATCCAGTTTCCAGAATTTGACCAACATGTTTTCAGATAAGCTCTTCTTCTTGCCTTCGCACAAAGCTGCAATGCTTCAGTCAAGGCATTCACCAGTGTACATGTACTATTTCAACTTCCAAACAAAGTTTACTTTGGGAAAACTCGCTGCTGCAACATCCGAAAAATCTGAAGTTCGCCCAGAAGTACAAATCGCTGCGCACGTTGCTAGTAGCTGGTTTACAGAATATTTATTGGGGTTCAAACCACCTTTTTACGGTTAGTCAGCTCATATTGAAAATTGAATATGAAACTTTTACTGGTTTTACTTCAGAGCATGATAATACATGAGGTTTTCTTTGCTTTACTTATTCAATAGGCTCATATCATGGTGAGTTATTCAACATGAAAAAAAATTTTTTTAAAGACATATTTTTAACTTTCTAGTTTCATTACTGAAGAGTTGATTTTGTCATACAGGGGACGAACTTCATTTACTTTTCAATTTTAATCAAGTTATTGAGCCAAGAATTGGGTCTCCGGATTATGAATTATCACAGGTTAAACTCTCAAAACAATTTCGTGCTAAACAAAATACTCGATTCGCTTATAAACATGTTTCAAATTTCATTATTGCAGGCCATGGTAAACGTGTGGACGAGCTTTGCTTCCCAAGATAGTGTGTAAGTTTACTTTTATTAAAATGAGACTATCGAGGAAGTTTATAATTGGATAATATATTGCATGGATGACAGACGCTTAGATATGAACAGAAATTTATTATCTGCATTTAGAAATACGACAGGAGTCACTCTGAATAGACTCAAGTGGAAACCAATCAATCCGGATGATCCGGTCCCTCATTACCTCGAACTGACATTGCCAATGAGAATAGTGAAAGAACCGTTTTCTGAGCGTCTCCCATTTTGGCGAGAAATACTCAATGAAATTTGATGCTATGATATGCATTATTACAAGCCTTCGTTGTTATTCTTGTCTAGATATCAAATAATTTTATTTCATTTCACCATTTTACTGATTAACTGACTAGGTATTTATAATTTCGCGTGTGCATGCATGCAAGTGAAATCTCACCTGGAAAGCTCTGGTGTGAAGATTATTTACGCAATTTATGAACTTTGCACAGCTTGCTAATTTAGTGACATTAAAATGTGATCGATCACTTTTCGACTGACAAATTATTGACACGAGAGACAGGAACAAAGTTATTTTGTTGACAGTGATAAAAACAATAAAGATGAAGGATTTCGAAAAACGTTTATTTTATGATCAATCATATTATTTACTTTTAAAAAGCCTGCTAGTGCTAGTACAATTAACTTTGAATTAATCCATTCCAAGCTTTAATTTAATATTTAATGATTGCAAGATTTTAACTTTCGCTTTTCCATTCCACATCACCCAGAATCAACGGATATCTTATGAATATCTTACAGTATAAAAAATGTGCAAATCAATTATGGTGGCAATTAAGGACTATTATTGCGGAGTACATAGTTCAAATAATTAATGCATCTCTGCAAACAGGAAAACACTCAACAAAATAATGGAATTTCCAGCTATGATGTAGCATACTAAATTACATTCAAGTAATTATTCTAATTACCTGTTTTGAATCAATGTGATGCAGAGATTTGTGATTCATCGATTAATTCTATTTTCTTTCAATACATATTACCAAACACTATTTCGTCCGGTCCTTCACAAATGCCATCTCATGTTGATGTTCCATATCGTTGATAAGCTCTTCTAAGTGCTTTTTGCTTAATTGTTGCAGATTATTGCTCCATTACAAGCATCAAATCTCCATTACAGTTTACCCAGACAATATTTCATGCTACAAATGTGTATTTCCAATGTCCTTGAAGATTGGACATTTGTTATCCCGACGCGAGTTGACACTTGCACGTACAAATGTCGCATTATAATTGATGCTTATCATTAGATAATCAAGTCGTGTTAACATCGATTTGCAAAACAGAGGCAGAGATAACCTTTATACTTTCACATCAAACTTGAGTAAGTATACATTGCTTTAAAAGTACTGTCATATTATACCATATGTATTTCTATGCATTATATTTCAAGTGTCAACCTGTCTTCTTTTTGACATCTTTCTTATCATAGATTCATTTAATCATTCCGGTAAAACATCTGGCTTCTTAGGGAAGATGAAATCATATTTAAGCTCGATCAAACCAATGTACCTTCGTCATTTCCATCTTCTCTCCTCATCAAATACCAATCAATTCAGCAAAAAACCAACAAAAACACTTTCATCATGAAGGTTCTCTTCTTTGCTCTTGTCCTCGTTGCAGGCGCCTTCGCCAGAAGCGCAGTGCAACAACAGGAAGTTTTGGCTGAAGGCCCAAAGTGCCGTAAGTAACTCATATTTTGTTCATTTGATAAAAACTTGTTGGAACTAGAAAATTAAATTCAGTAAATTTAAATTGTAGCAATCGATGATCCACTCCTCCGTGCTGGACCAGTTGCCATCAACGTCTCTGTTAACCCCATCGTTGAGCTTGGACTCGGAAGCGAAATCACGTAAGCCTACCACGAAATTAGAAGTGCCTCGCATTAGGCCATACATTATGCAATCATTACTACAAAGTTTTTAATGTTGTTCCCATATCCAGCAACCTCGTCGCTGAAGGTTTGTCTACCCTCAAGTACAAGATCGACCTCAACGCTCTTCTTTTGACCGCTTCCTTCGAAGTCACCATTGAGCGCGTCACTGGAAACGCCACCTACTCTGCCAATGGATACGTCGATGCCCGTCCCTTCCGTCAGGAAACTATCCCATCTGGAAACTTTACCGGATCTGGTCTTGGAAAGGTTTCTGCCACCAACGTTGTTCTTAAGGGACGTGCTTCCCTCTTTATCAACATCATCGGAAACAAGGTTCAAATCTCCAACCTTAACCTCGAAACCGTCAGCTTCGACTCCCTTGCCGTCGATCTTGGAACTCAATTCACCATCGGAGGTGGACCAGTTAACTGGGCTGAACTTAGTGCCAACATCAAGCAAAACTTTGACAGCGACTTGGCTGCCAACAAGAACGCCATCACTGAGAAGATCCGCCAAGCTGCCAACGGCATCGTTGGAGTAAGTATTCCAAAGCTAATTAATCATGAAGATGTTTAAAGCATACAGCATACCGTTTTCTTAACACATCTTTTTATATTATTTGCAGAAATACACTCTTGCTGAGCTCATCGACCTCATCGGAGGAGGTGGTGGTGGTGAAGACCCAGAGTGCTAAGCATTTCTTTCCCCTTCTTTGCATTCTTTCTTTATTCGAATCATCATTGGTTTCTCATCTCCGCTGAAAATCTATACAGCCATCTGTATGCATCTTTAAGCTTTTTCTTTTTGACTGAAATAGCTATCTGTGATAATTGCAATTCGGAAATAAACTGATTTCTTCATCGCTTTCAATTTAAATCTTTAAACCTAATTAATAATCATCATCTCATAAGTTCATGCAGCACCATAAAATAAAGCAACTCATAAGTACGCACATTGGTTTGAAGAACATTTGTGTTTATTATTCGCTCAACGAATTTCAACCTCAATCCAACAGTTTTTCCACAAATTTTTTCTCAACAAACTAAACTATTATATGGCATTCATAACACAGTAGTATTTTATGATGCTTAATTTAAAATTAGAGAATATAGAGACACACATATAGCTACTTTTGTGATGCTAAACAGTAAACAATAACAGTAAAAGTACAGCAACGACATGAGTGCAACAAAGTAATCATCGGACCAAAGACACAATTTAATCAATTCGTGTAATAATATCCAAAAACACACGTCTTGCATAAACACAGACAACAATTTTGACTTGAAGGAAAATGTTTCAAACATTTAAAAGTTATATACGCTTTATTTTTGCAGTCTGTCGAAGACTGGTCTAGATACATTTACATTGACACATAATACTATTTGGCAAAAATAAGTTTGGACAGTTAGTGCAGTGCACTTATAAGTATGCCTAATATCTGTACCTACGACTATTCCCTACAAGCAGTTTTCTTGAGTTTGTTTACCTAGGAGTAAATCTGCTTCACAGTAAATACTTAATAATACGTTAATATCTAGTTAATGTAATAATGGTCATGGTCATATAGTAATACACATATATAATTTGTAATTTTGAAGTTAATGGAATACATATTCATAAATTCTGATTCCCTACAAACTACATATATAAATTTAATTTTGAAAGATACATAGTTTCAGAGTGCATCAGTTTTAATTGTAGTGCGTGATTAGTGCTTCATACGTTCGTTGAAAACAATATGCGATACGAGTGTGCCGCAGTGCATTTAAAATATATAGAAGTTAGATAAGACAAAGAGGTATCATTCCAGATTCAACATTTCACAGTCCAAACAGCGTACAACAATTACGATACTAATTCACAATGTGTTCAGCTACTTTGGAATCAACCCATGCATTCAATATAGAATAACTAAATTATTATATCTCATATTTTCTTAAATTCTATTATAGCTTTAATTATTATTACAATAATATGCAAGTCAAAGTCAAAAAGTGGAATCTGGATAAGTGATGCATACACCGTGCATATCAATAGTATTTTCTACATTCTACATGTTATACCACTTCAAATTTTTTTTTCGGGAATCATCTTCCATTTTATTAAGGCAAAAGGGAAACACTTCGTTTCTTTCAATCCAATAAATGGTTAAAAATTTTACATAAACGATGTGAAGACATAGAAGACACGATAACAATCGCTGTCCGCTTTTCGGTCTGACTAGTCAGCTTACATCTCAAATTTTCTCAAACAGATTTTTGAGTTTTCTTGTCGAATAAAATAAGCTACAAACTATACTACACATCAATTAACATTGACCGCGTAAAAGTAGGACACTTTTAAAACCATGTTTTTTGCGTGCAGAAATTTGCTGCTTGTATGTAACGAGTAACGATCATGAGATAAGTATTATGAAACAACAAGAATGAAGATTAGTGGAGTACACTAAAGTTTTAAATTGCTTTGTAGAGTTTGAAATTACTAATGATGAATTTAAAAACGACAAATAAACTACAAACTATGAAGGTCAAGACAAGATTTAGACTTTCCTGCCGAACCACGAATGGACATGAGGCGATCGATTAGACGCTGTGCCAATTTAAAAGATGAAGTAGCTGCGCCTAGTGCCAATCCACGACTATTGCTTCTTTTTTTCCTTTGTCGTTGCTGCTGAGTTGAGTTTACTTTAGAGGCCGTCGCAGACGATGAAGATGAGGATGATGATTTAGAAATGGCCACTGAGGTTGACGATGAGCTAGACTCACCTGCAGATAATTGATGAGCTTCCATGTACTTTTTATGACGCAAGTGTACCTGTGTCATAAGTCCTTGTATTAAATTATCTACTCCCAAATCTAATGAGGCCGAAACTTCGATGAATTTGCAACCGTGCAATGTAGCCAGGTATTTTCCTTCTGTGAAAAGGTAAAGGTAAAGGTCCAATTTATTGTTAGTTGGTTTGTACTTTGTTGATGAAGCAATGTAGTTTTTATTAAACAAACAATAATTTTACCTTTTGTTGTAACAGCTCTAGACCGTTCCAAATCCGTTTTATTCCCCACAAGAATCACTATTCGTGGCCGATTTTGAACTGGTTCCTGATCATTTCCAGTTCTCCGACGATTCAAACTCGGCCGCTTGGTATTATTTTTCAGATTGATGTTTCCGAGCACATCTTTTGCGAATTGGAAGCTTTCTCTGTCTGTGATGGAGTATACTATAAGCACGGCATCAAATTTGTAGAGATGACTCACCTGCAGAAACATACAAAACAAGCCTTTAATCATTTTGCTCCTATGAATATTTCTTACTCCGGGGCATTATTTTAATTCAGAATTTTTTTCTTACTGCAGAATTTTGTTGGTGGAATATTCGTAAGGAAAAGTCATACTGATGGTGTTGTTTCATGTCAGGCTTTGGCTTGTACAGTATTGAATTCCCTCCATTACATAAATCCTCTGAAAATAAAACAAAATGAAACTCGTAAAGTTTCAAATATATTTGTACATTACGCATTATGTATTTTCAATTTTATGATCTTATATTACTGGTATGCTTGATTTGAAAAATAAAACCTCTAAATTTCAATTCTAACTATTATCCACGTGTATTATATTCTACATGATAATGAAAACTACATGTAATTCATATAGTTGTCTCAATCACTCGACAGACAGGAATACAAAAATTCTATTTTAAACGTGAGTGGCATAGCATATTTTTCTTTCATTGTTTGTGAGTGGAGGCGTTTGTTTATTAACTTGTGGACAGAAGTGTGACAATGATTTTCTCTCTCTATATGGAAAGCAGTCTGTAACCCAGTCTTCCGTCGCGACACACCAGGCCACAGAGTAAACCACTAAAGTAGTCCATGCAAACATTGCAAGGGAAAGCAGGGGACAGTAATAGGAGAGCACAAAACCAGAATAAAGCCAACAAAGTGAACTCCAAAGAAATACTAGAAAGGCGAGATGTGTATGCCGTATGCCCGTGTAATCCCATATCATGTACTACGACTGATATATGCTTAAGCAGTAGCACGTGCAAATGGTGTATGTTACTTCATTGCTCTTTTTTTCATGGAGAAAACTTTCTCCTGTTTTAAGACAAAAGATAATAATAACAGTGCGACGAGCGAAAACTCTCTGAACTAGAAAATAGGTAAAGTGGTCCTTAAGGATTAGTGAAAGCAATTCCAAGTCAATGAATTTGTCGCTTTTGAAGAATAAAAATATATGTATACCCACCCACATATACATATAATTGTAGTACAGACAAGATGCGGTGACAAGATACCCAGTTTTCAAATAGCCCAATTTGGTCCTTCAGAACCAAAACATGACAATGTTTTCTCTTATTTCCGTCTCATGATGAAGTCTATATCTGGATTCCATTACTCATATAATATCTTTTATCTAAACCACATCATCTCCACAAAGACTTTCACTTCGCCGACAATTCCCCAACTAACCACGACACACCACCGCATGCAATAAAATGAGAACCACAATCAAATCGTCTCCAAGAATTGTCACCATCACCTCATTAGTTTCGTGTAACAAACAAAATGCATTGCCAAAACAGGAAAATCCTAGCTGAGCTAGTTGGCACAATCATCATGCTATTTAAGCAGGTGTCCCAGCGAACTATAATAATAGGTATGCATATTTTCCCCCAACAAATGAAATACATGCACAATACCAAAACAATAATAGTTAATAATGCAATAAGTAGATGCTCTATTTTTTGCTAATTAGCTCTACACAAACCAGATGTGCATTTTGTCCTGTGACCTAAAAATGCAATTTATTAACAGTTGTGAATAACATTAAAAATCCCTAACACTCGGTATATGTTAGTTTATACAATTTGTTAAACAGAACAAGACAGCAGATGTGCAAAATAATAAACATTCCGTCTATTAACCTATTGCCCTAGTCATGGTAAGCTCAAGCTGTAAACAAACTCATCACCCAACATAAACATGTTTGATTTACCTCATTCCAGAATTTCAGAGGAAACAACTCTTTTATGTCATGTTGACGATGACACAACAAAATCATTAAGGATACTCACCGACATTATTGTCTTATGCTCATGGAATTCGACATTATTTGTTTCTATTCAATTTGTAATTCCAATTCCCGAATTTGTGGGGCAGTTTTGTTTTGGCCTACTATGCATGAAACATACCTACACACTACATGTTTTCTTAAGATTTACGCACTACTCGGCACGCACGTACAAAATTCAGAAACCTCGCTACACTCCGTGCACGCACGTGGATACCCTTTCACCTTTTCTCCTGGTAGCCACTACTAACGTTTTAGCTACTAGGTATGTTATTTGTTTCAGTGTAATAAAATTTCATAAAACATCATTCATGAAAACAATAAATCTTCTCTGTCCCTTTGGACAAGCCTGAAGAAGAAAAAACGAAACAATGCCTCAAAATTCCATATCATGTAATGTTTGAAGTAATGACCACAAAAATTCTAGCACACAGCGAGTGCAAACTTGCACACAGAATTTAACGCAGTCTCCATGTGTGAGTTTTTTACTAGTGGACTTGACAGTTCTTTTTTGATTTGAACTTTTAACCAGTTTCTTATAATTAGAATGACTTTTGTGAAACTACGACTCTTATATCAGTCGGACATTTTATGGGATGCTCTCTACGTCATCTTTTTGTAATTGTAGCATTCTCCTCCACGTGTAATGTGTATAAGCTATAAAACATAATATAGCTTTAGTACATGCATTATTACGCACTTTTATGCATCATACAATAGAAAGTAAGTATATGGTCTCAGGTTTATTTTGCGTAAAGGCTGAACACACGTACGCACAATTTTCCCTTAGATAGTTCCCCGTGGCGTATGTTTCTCCCTCAACCACTCCATTATCTCCCCAGGGTTTTATGTGGACAATGAACTCCTCACTTTCGCTACTAAATTTTTATACTTTTATAAGAGGACTTTTTTATATCTAAAATCAATTCTTTCTCTACTAGTCGGTCTACCTTACTGTGCGTTTTTGCACATCTGCTTGCTCCTAAATTAACTTTGACTTTTCCTTTAACAATTTTTATGAGAGAGTTTAAGTATGGACAAGTAGGCAAGAAAAAACTGCCGTCAGGTACATGATTTTTATAACCTTTTATGCTCCTTTTATAAACTCACCCATCTTGTTCCCGACTTCTTTTTTTCGTTCGGCACGCACTTGAAATAAAAACGAAACAATGCATATTTGTATTAAAGTACTTACTCAAGTTTAAATTACACAATATATGTATTAGTGGTATATGGAACAAAAGAAAAGGCGAGCAAATTTTTATGTGTTATCAGCAAGTTTAATATTTTCAAAAATAGAAGGGAAGCGTGTATATTATATTTTAAAGATCTTGAAAAGAGGACAACATTATTGCTTAAATTTAACATTAGAATCACGTTCGCACGGTGCGTTCTATGCATATTTTTATTTAGGTGAAAGCATATATACACCTAACTACAATGTACACTGTACACACATATTTTTTACTTTCTTTGCAACGCGAAAACACCTCAAGTGTTCTTTCTACACATAGCTTTTCTGGGTTGAATGAAATGGTATGAATATAAAAATATTAGCTGTTTTGTGAGCACAATACCACTGCCAATATCTTTACGTTACCGATATGTGATGAGAAACTGCGTGAAGTGCGTAGTCAAGCGTCATCGGTGAAGCATCATTCTATGATTTCTCACAAGTGTTCACCATAGACAGTTGTTCAATATTTTAAAAGTTACACTTTCATTTTCTGATTTTCTCATCTTCAAATTTGAACGTCATCACTGAAAGTGTAGAGTCTGCAAAGTTAGGTTATTGTGATTCAATAGCTTCCTCTATCTCAATTTTCGATACTGAAGACTGAAAGTGCTCATGCATTTTTTATTTTTTGTCTTTTATGTTTGCTCTGGTACTCCAATTTCAGCACTAGTACTACTAAAAATGTAGTCAAGCGCGTAGTACAGTTGTTTCGTTGTACGCACGCATAAAAATATGCGTAAACACATTATTGCAAAATGAAATTTACACAAAGTTGCAAACTTTCGCAATATCAAAAATGTCTGGGAAGATTAGCTCTCACCTAGTTAAGTCAAAAAGTAATCTGACATGTATACATTTTAAGTGTATTATGGCATGCACAATATGAATGTAATAGTAACTGCTACAGGGATGTAGAAGAGCCAACCAACTTCCCAAACTAAATTAACTTTCCATCGAATTAAAACTTTCTCTGAACATACTGCTGGCTATTGTGATGATAGCAGGAAGAGGAAGTGAAAGAGAATATTATAGAATAGCGTACGGATGATGATGTGTTTAAATAATGTACCTATATCTCCATGTGCGTATACATCCATAACATGTTTCACTGTTGTATCTAATTCAAGAGCATTCTACTCCATTTTTCATATGATTTTTGACCCACTGACTTGGAAGAGAAGAAAAGTAGAAAGTGGAGCAATTTACTGTTTTATTGTGACAACTTGTGTGGCTTTCTTATCATCCATAAATAGAGTACGCGCATCCCCTATGAAATCTGTGTCTCACTTTTAACGCAAAATCTCTTATTCCTATAAACAAGCCCTAAAAGTAACGCAGTTGATATTTAGCCACAACATAATACAAGCCGACTTTTACCCACAAAAAATGGTATGTGGATAACTTGGAGAAATATATGTATCCGCAAGACATAATAAGATTTCTTGTCTAAAGAGAAACTTGTCTTTTTTTGGCATGTTTCCCTCTGGCTTATGCCTCCTAATGTAATTACGCATGGATTCAAGGAACCACTATACAGCACGTACAACGATACCTCACTAACAAACTATATGATAAATACTTCAAATTCATGAGCACCGACAGCTACTGCATCCTACATCCTATGAGCCCTAAAAGTCTAGGGTTTGAGAGAGTAGTAATATGTGCGTGTGCTTCCTATAGGCTTTATATATTCTGAAAAGAAAATACCCAGAGTGGATACAATGACGATGAAGAGATAGTTTTCATTTCTGCTCACATTTCATACATGCCAAGATTTGTCTTTTGCATTCTCAATTTTCTATACGTATCATATTTTCTACAAGTACAAGACATGAAAGAAATTGAGAGTCTAAAATGTCAACGAAAAGTACATAGATCATCGATCTGGAAAACAAAGACAAAAAATATGATAGTGAAAAGTCGTGTGTTGTGTGTAATGTCAAATATGCAAGAGACTGAAAGATATTTTGGGTATTTCTAAAACGTGGGCATGATTGCATTATTTGTATTAGTAGTAGTGCAATCCAAGTTTATTACCTATTTTATAATGAACAAGAAAGATTCCGTGATTGCTAATAATAACCTGTAACTCGTATTTTGAAAGAAAGTAATATTCAATAATAGAAAACAAAAAAATCTTTACATAATATGAAGCCCTCATGTTTCCTTACAGCTGGATATTATATTTAGTTCAAGAGCAGACTAAGGATATCTTGATAAAACAAAACAGAATCAACAATACAGCACTGAATCCGAAAATAAACATTACCTACTTTTTGTAACAATTATACAGACAATAGGCGGAACACGAATGCTCTACTTAAATACCCTCCAACACGGTTGTAAATCGCAGGCATCTAATCACTTGATTAACAAGAGACTAGGTGTGAAAATGTAGGTCGACAAGTATTAGTTGACGCTATTAACACAAAAATCCAAACATAAAATACTGCAAGCGTTCATAAACATAATAATATATTAAAACCTACGTCCTTGTGGGTTTGTGTACCCAAGCAATTTAGTAGGCTAGCAAATAAAACTACTATACCAGTACATATCATCAGTGTACCACCAACAATCTCAAAATAGAACTTCCAACGCAAAAAGTGTGGCGTAGTCATCACAAATTAGTCATTATCACGATAGCCGATGATATTGTATCGATACAAATAATAAACACGCTGGAATAAACAAGTCGGGTTGCAAAGATTATGAAAAATTAATATAATCAGAATGCAATATACAGTTTCTGACTTTCTCTCAATCCTAAGATGTGTAAACTAAGATGAATATCGGTCTACATTCTGAATTTAGCAAAAGTCATAAAACAATTAGTCATGTACACTATATGAATCCACGCTGGCAACATTAATGACAAAAGTGGAATAGTAGGGAGGCTCATCCTGAATTCGCAAATGGAAAATGGTACTGCATAGTGACCGTGGTACATCTACGTAGTACTATAAAGCAGTCCAAAAAATTTCGATTAAATATTCGCAGATGTGCACATTTGTTCCCTCGCGTATTATACGATTATTATTATTATAACCTCACAGAACGCATGCATGTGTCATAAGCATTTAAATGGAGAACTATCAAAAAATGCAAAAGTTTATGGAAGATGAAACGGCTATAGCTGCGTGTACGCTATCACGATATTATGTAGATCTCCCTATAAAATGTAGATGATGGAAAGGACGCACGCACTTTTCTAGAAAGGCAATAATGCGCATTCTATAAAAACAGAAAGGCAGTTAAGAATAATATCGTGTGTTTTACTATGAAAACCTACTTTCTTTAGCGCTCTGACTAGCCTGAGGTTTGGAGAAAGCTCTTCCACGTGGAGCTGTCTCCATTTTCTCTGGACTCTATGTACGCAACGTATTGTTGTTCCCACGGTCTATGGCCTTGAGAAGAACTACATTGGAGCCCCTTCTACTATAGCTATATGCTCACTCAAATGGATCTATTGTACTAAAACCCCGGAAAGAAATTGATATAAAGCTTACTTTACGAGCATAACACTTTATTGGGATATTTTAAAATAGTTATATGGTGCGTAGAGTGCGTAATAAAATGTGTGGCTTTCATTCACTGTGTGACTACTAACTCTTTTCAGAGAGTCGCTTTAATGTACATAGATGGTTTTAAGTAGATAAAGGAAAGTGGTAAAATTTGTGTACATATAGTAGTCCACACAGGAAGCTGCTGGCTGTTGCTTCATAATAAAGAAAAGGCTAAAGCTGGTTGAGAAATCTAAAATATAGCTAAGCATATTTTATTTTGCGTTCCAGTGTAATGCATGTGTAGTGTACTCCCAAGTGCCTTGCATACATATATTTCATTCTTACAACTTTTACACAGATACATTTTCATAGCCAAAGAAATGACACCCACAAGAGCGTTTAGCAAATTATTTCACAATTATTTTGTCCTCGAATCACCTTATTATGTCAGGTAGGAGGAAAAGAAATGATTTGCTACTATCAGAATCTTTTGGATGCACAAATTTACTTCACATACCATATAAAACCGGAATATTTTGTAATTTGTACACATTTTCACCTATTTATGAAAAACCCAAGAAATATTCGCTGAGTTGTAAATTGTAAATCATGCATTGGTTTGAAGATTTCCCTAACTGATTTTATTCATACAAAATGGAAAAGGTGATAATGTAACAAGAAACCTTATGTGTGTTTCCAATCTCTATTAAGTTTCTGAAATTGTCTAGTTTCCTCATGCTTGCAATCAATATAAACCATTTCTTCATTAACAACTTTGTTTGGAAGCTGTTACCAATATATAAAAGTCAGTCAAACATGTGTTTACGAGCATTTAATTAACCTCATCTGGTGGTTGATGGAACTAGCAACTTGAAATTAGAAGGACCTTTAACATTTCACAAAGCAAACATGATGTGAAATCAGTAGGAAACAAATTTCATAGATGCTTTGATAATCCCTTCCGTACTGGGTACGCTTAATCAGCATTTTTAAGCTGGTCTAGAAAAGGGCATTACTAAAATTATCAGCAAAGAGAACAAAATGCAAGTGTCTACTAGATTGTAACTTACAAAATTACAACGCAGTCAGTCCTAATGATGTTGACGAGTCTCTAGTAGAAGCCGTTTAAAATCTAGGTTACTACCAAAATTCATCTATGAGTGGATTTTCCTTTGATTTTGAAAATGAACAGTTGAAAAACTACTACTATGCTTATTGTTGATACGCACCTAAGAGCAGTCGGTATACCACAAATGCCAATCGAACCTTTTACATTTCATCATTTGTTGAGAGGCGGAGGAAAGACAAGACAACAAGCAGAGAAAATTACATGTCTCTCTGCTCCTCCTGCTTCCTTTCACTCCGGAAAACTAATCCAGGGATAATAACAACATAGGATTTTGTGTAAACTAGAGCATTCCAAACGTCATCTTCCCCCATGGATTAACACGCTTCTACTGCTGCAGAGTAGAACAACACTGGAATGTGCGTGAGTACATAAATTGCATATAATAAAGTGCGTATATACTTTAACTTCAACTACACAATACAAACAGATGCTCCACCGCTCTACTGTATATGAGCATATTACGCACGTAAACTATATTATACGGGCAAGGTGCAAGTAGGAACAGTTCCGAATAAGAGGTAAAGAAAGAAAACAGCGAAACCCCTTTCCCCGTATTACGGACTTACGCACATTGTAAACAGAATGTGTAGATATGATAAGTAAAGCATGTAGCACTTTCTCTTGCTTACTCCTACAGAAATGAGAAAGTTTGCAACATTCTCCATTCACATAAATACAAGGAGTGCTAAAAGGATACCTACGTACATCCAATCCTTTTTTTACAAGAACAACAACAACATCAAAACCACGCATTTTATAACATTTTACTCCTGAAAACCAGACACCTATTTATAACTCGCTCAACTCTACCTGTTTTTTTACGAAATGCCTTGTAATGGGTAAAAAGTAGAAAAAAAGTAGGAACGAAAGTGAGTTGTCAATTGAATTTCATGCTTGTAGGGAAACATACATGCCTTAAAATTACATATATACGTAATAATAATACGCACACCTGCGTTGCATCACTTTATATGTAATTTTATGTTCATAAATATACTGGTTTCTCTCATGTCGACCTACTTGTTCTACTTGTTCACATAAGGGAACGTAATGGTGTGTTTGTGCCTAAAAATACACGCACAAAAATGCTGAAAGAGCTGGAGCCTCCTAGACAGGGTGGATTTGCTCGTTTGTAGATACGCACTTTCGTCTCTCTTTAGGTACATGCGATATAAGGTGCCTAGAAGAGCAATATGAGAATGTAAGCATGCCTAAAATATCCATTTGCTAATTTTAAAGGTGTATTTCTGCTCTGTTTGAGTAGCAACCCAGTCTAACCAGAGTTTTTTTTCAATGAATGAATGAACCCGAACTTGGCCAGATACGCAACGAAACAACTTTTGAATGAATGAAACGAGTGGTGGTAGGCAGTAGGCACAGAAGCAGGAGAACCCTAAGGACGTACATAGGGAAAGTCAATAAAAGAATGGTAAGGCCCACGGCACGTGTCGCCAGTATTTGGGTCTCGCTAAGCCGTACACAGAGAGAAAGTGCGTGTCCTATATATAAGCCCTTCGTCTCTCTCATGTTCTCAAACCATCTAGGCAAGCTTGTAGAGAGCTACTCCATGCCTTCGTGCCATATACTAAAGAAATGAGTTCTTCAAAAGTGCGTGCTTGTTTGGAAAACTACGACTTTTTATATATGTACTATATACACTCTTTCTCCCCCTTTCTCTCCTCGTTTTCCCATCCTTTTGCCAGGAGAAGAGGATCTGGTGATGATGTAAGAATAGCTAAAGAAGGAGAATAATGTATGACGATGAGGGAAAAGTGGAAGAAAATTCTTTGTGTTTTCTATTACATGACATGGACATATTGTTTGCGGATGTTGAAGATGTAAGGAAGAAGATGATCATGACGTTGCTGAAGAATGAAGGAAGAGAGGTTTATGTAGTATATATGTGCCTAACATCATTCTTTAAGTGTGTGTTTTACTGGTTGTAGAGGTGGTGACTCTACTTTCCCTTTTTCCATCTTTCCTCTTCAAAAATCATGAGATACATCTAATACATCCATCAACCAAACTTTGTGAATGGAATTGCATGCATTCCATCCGTTTGCTCACGCATTCCACTTTCCGTTTTTGTATTCTTTCCTCTTTGTCTTCTTGTAAGCTCTCACTCTCTTTCTACTTGAATGATGCTTGCTCCTCTGAACCAAAAAAGGTAGTAATTTGTACATACCATAGGAAAGTAGGAAAGGAATCGTGAATGACATTATGGTCCATATTACACTTTGAATATAGCAGTAAAAAGGAAAAATTCATATAGAGATGTGAAAAAAACGGTACTATAGCTCTGTCGATCATTGTAATAACTACAACAACTTCTGTGTTTACAACATGTTTTTCTTTTCTTGATCCATTCAACCTTATCGAGTGGCAGTGTCTCTGCCTAGATGATATTTTTATTCGTACCCAAATTATGAAATGGTGCCTATAGGATCCTATCCTACGATTTGTAACTTTCTACTAAAATAAATACGTCAAGAATTTTTTTTATTTCCCAATTCAATCCGTTTTATCAGATTCTTTGTTAGATTATCAACAGCAATAGTTTATACCTTTTACTAAATGATGCTGTACATTTTGGTTTGTTACATATTCAACATTGTAGAAAACGGGTTTCAGAAAGTCGTTATTTGTGAATGGGAGAAGCAATTTGATCGTTTTATTGCCTTCCTCTGAATTGTATGTTGTAGATTCATTTGATCTTTTTATGATCTTTTTATGGGTCAACAGAAAGCTGATCCGATAATTTATAAAACTCTATCATTAGTAGGTCAAATGGAACAAAATTAGTTGAGCGAAACAAAACCAATGCTCTCAGGGAAAAGTATAGCAAAACATAAATTAGCAAAATTAGGAAAGGAGATGTATGCATGTATTTTGCTCAGATTCTGCATGAAACTTGGATAAGATTCTCCAATATCAATTAGAGGACTTGAGTTCCTAATTGATATGTAGAAAAGAAAAATGAAAGCAATCATATTGATGCAACGTTGGGTCGGCCATGTATGCGATATGAATTAATGGCGCTGTATAATTAAAAATATAAGCATACTTTGAGAGGAATCAAGTTTTTCAATAGGAAAATGCTTTGACTCACGATCATCATCTTCATCAAAGTCACTCCCAATACCAGGGTCGCTACCACTGCTTCCACCTTTACTGAAGAATTCGGCAAGGGTGGCTTTGCCAACATTAGAGTTGCCTACAATGACGACATCATAGCATATTTTCTTCAACTTGGGTTTGTTTGTCTGGCCTTTGTCTGACGAGGCAGTAGCAGAGTCTGGTGATTCAGGCGTTGTGGTTTCCTGAATTATATAAATCCATGTAATACGATTATTAAGCATGCAAATCTCAGTACGTCATCTTTATCGTGGGACAAAATTAAACATTTTCCGAACACTAACCTTCTTGTTGAGCTGTCGAGTTAGGAGCTGAGCAGATACGCCACAACTTGGCATTGACAGCGTCCTATGGCGCTTGTATGGACTAACCTTTTGCTCCTTCTTTGGCGAACCTGAAGATGAGCTGCTGAGACTGCTAGTACTAGTTGAATAAGCCGTCATGACGGAATGGTTGGAAACTCGTCGATAGCCTTTTCAAAATCATGCGCATAAATTTGAATTATGACATGACGTTTATTTGATGACATTTACAGAGCAGACCACTTTGTACTAACCTGATGATCTGCGTCTTCGAACTTTTTGCTGTTGCTGCTGCACCCATTCTGAGCTAATATAGGCCGTTGCAGCGGTGAGGCTAAATCCTCGTTGTCTTCCGCGAGCACTCTTGTTAGTGGCTTTTTTCACAACCTCTTTATCACGATGTTGCTGTTGCTCCTGAGCCAGGCGGAGGTATCTTCCTTGAGGGCTAGCAGAGCTGCACCTGCGAATGCTAACCTGTGTCGACCTTTCTGGGGATCGCTGATTATGCTGAATTGGTACTGTAATG
>JAQIXX010000079.1:0-104159 GCA_034700605.1 Willowsia nigromaculata | reverse complement strand
TAGTAGACGCCGGGGCGTCTATAGGGAAGGGGCGCGTATTCAGGACAGGGCGTCTATTTGGGATTTTACGGTATATACATGGATGCATGTGCTTGACTATTTGGCTAATCATTCGTCTTCTCGATGACTGCCCTTGAAATCCATATTACTTTTAGTAACGCACGGTGGTTTATTACTGTTCAAGGAAACATGGTTAGTTAGTTTACAAAACGCCTTCAGATTGTTCGGATGCTAAGAATCTTAGCCCCTTGTTACAACTGACGTTGCAAATCTACCTCCAAAACAAACTCGCAGAAATATTTGGTCTGAAAAATGAGTATCCAACACTGTAAAGAGCAACTTGACAGCTCAAAACATGTCGCTGAATCCAAAAATATGTATCGACTTCGTTTGGGGAAAACAACTACAGACTTTTTTAGTGAAAGAGGAAATAACCTATTGAAAAGGATATGGTTAGATAATAACTTGGACGAAGAGATGATCTTTTCTTCATGGATTGGACCAAGTGAGGCGTTTATGCGACAAAAAGTAGCTGACTATCTTCAAGCGTTTTTACTTCGCAGATCCAAAGAGTAAGTTGTTGCAAGTTTTGTTATATACCTTATTACAATCCAAGTTTCTAAATATGCTGTAATACATTACTTAAATTAGCCACCCGTTTCAAGATACTGAAGGGTTGAGATTTTTACGAAGATTCAGCATCAATTGCGATCTTCCCCTTAGTGCTGATAACCGGAAAAGACATGAGTACTACAATAATTTTGTTCAGACGTCACTGAATAAGCGATATGAAGAGAGAGCAAACGCAGAGCGAGTTCGAATTGAAAAGTCGATTGCAAAGAATGAGCTTCCAGTGCTTCCTGGATTTGAGTATGTCTCAGAACACCCCATTTTCAGGTGTGAAACTAAAACAAACTTTCACTTTTATACAAGAAAATATGTCATTACAAAGGCAATACTTATTGTTCATTAATTATTTTAACAGAGCGGAGCAGCTGGAAAAGAGAATGAAATATCTCAGCAAGATTCCTTTTCCATTCACTATAAACGACTTTGAAACGCACATTCTACCTATGATGACCTATTTAGCAATTGAGGAGGAAGAAGAAAAGTCAGCTAAGGTACGCTTTTCAGGAGATGTAACTGCACTTCAGTGCTTATCTCAGTACTCAGGGACTACAGCTTCTAAAACTGTTGAAACCAGAGGTCGTGGATTATGTAATATTGTTTTTGACAGTTCCATATATACGCATTTAGCCATAAGTTGCATACTAATGAGATTTTTAAAACAAAATTATAGACGATTCTGGTGTTGCATCTGATGGAACCTTTACTGAGGATTCAATCATATCAAGTGACATTACAGAAAATGACACTGCGACAATGCAGATGTTTTCGGAACTGGATTTAAAAGCTAAAGACACAAAAAATAATGATTTGGATAACACTCTTAGCGATGTTTGTGAATTCTGCGGAGGCTTTGTCAACTGTGACCCCAATGAGCATCTTATTTGCAACTGCATTTGGGATGATAAAAATGGATCGCTGGTAAATACAGACATTTGAGACTCGTTTAATAAAATGTTTACATTTCATGATACAATAATACATTTTCCCTTATTTTACCATAGACCGCCTTATCTTTATATGCTGACGCTACTAAAATCGTTGAATTTCTAACAATGCAACACGTTTTCTGTCAAGAGTACATTGAACAGAGCTGCCCCAAATCATGGACGGATTAAATTCAATCCCCTTTCCAACATCACACATCACACATCTCTTTGACACCTTATCGGAGACAGACTGCATAAACAGCAATTACCGCTTCACAAAGTTCATAATCTTATGTTTTTTTTCTGTTATAAGTGACGGCATTCTATAGATTTATGTTATGTTAAAGCGAATGAGATGCTTCACAATCGCACTACACGATTACAGTTCTTCATGCTTCAAAGCCAACATAACTTGTCTGCATGTCTCTATATTCTCAGTTTCCATACGTGTTGTAGCATCCGCAGCGCAGCATGTTTTACTTCACATGTAATTCATGTGACCTTCAAAACTGCAACAACGCTAGAGATCACCTCCAGTATGCCATAATATTCCAACCCAACAAGCATGTTATCACACTGTCAGTAAATTAGTAATGTACATAATAGTTGTGTTTGTGTAAGGCACAGCTGTAAGTACACATGTTCGGTGCCTGAATTCATTTGAATTCAGATAAACTGTATACAATTTTCTAATAAACACCTTATTAACTCTGATTGATCTTGAAAATAAAGCCACACTGCCTTCTTATTCATTAAAGTACGTAGAAAGATTAATTTTTAGTTCTTGCCCTACTGTTTAATTCTGTTAAAAAACGTCATGAACCATTCAAAAGTCTTTCGGGGGAGGAACTGTTTGCATCATGTATTAGGAAGCAACGCATGTCACTATCATAAAAGTTTTTCAACCACAGTAAAAAAGGAAAGCCGGTAACTCGCAAATTGTTCATTTAATAAAAAGCATCTAGCTGGCTGATATCACATAAATCATGTTTTTCATTGGCTTCTTTACATTGTAGTCGGTTTAAACTTGTGGTTGTTGGAGGTGGAGCAGGTGGTTGCTCTGTTGCCGCAAAGTTTGCAAAGTCACTTCCAAAGGCTACTGTTGCAGTGATTGAACCCAGTGATGTAAGTAAATTGTGTTTCCGTAAAATGCTTTCAGCTCAGCATTATCACTCAACTTAATTCCAAAATTTTGAAAAGGTACACTATTACCAACCAATGTGGACACTGGTCGGAGGAGGTATGAAATCTCTTGCAGAATCCTCTAAACCAATGAGCTCGGTGCTTCCAAAGGGAATAGAATGGATTAGAGATACTGCATCCGAAATTAAACCATCCAAAAATGTCGTTGTGGTGGGCAGTGGTTCATCAAAGCAAGAAATTCATTACGATTTCTTAGTAGTGGCTGTGGGCATCCAGCTTCAATACGATAAAGTGAGTTCATTGATGAGTCATTCCAGGTAGATGCCACATTTCAACATTACCTCATTTTTATTATGCATTGTGCTGATAGGTGAAAGGACTTCCAGCAGCGTTTGACACCCCTGGTGTATGTTCCAACTACTCTTCTTTATATGTTTACAAAACATTACAAGCACTGAAAGATTTCAAAACAGGTTTTTTGCATAGAAGAGAATTTTTAAGCTTAAAAATTAAAGTTTTGAGATTCAAGCCATATTGCAAATCTTTATTATTCAGGAAATGCGGTTTTCACCTTTCCAAACACCCCTGTCAAATGTGCCGGTGCGCCTCAAAAAATTCTATATATAGCGGATCAGTATTTTAGAAAGGTATACAATATTTTTATAATTCTCTTGTTTTTTGCAAATGAAATATGACAAACTAAAAGTATGGGTTTGTCAGAATGGGAAACGTGAAAACGCCACTCTTATCTATAACACATCGCTTGGAGTGTTATTTGGGGTGAAGCATTACGCAGATGCATTATGGGAACTCGTAAAGTCTCGAGATATCAATGTCAACCTGCGAAGGAATTTAATAGAGGTCCATTCAAAGGACAAAATAGCAATTTTCGAAGATTTGGATAATCCTGGAAAGACAGAAAAAGTTCCTGTGAGTTGCCCTTCACCTCCAATAATTCAATTTACTATTGTGGTTTCGTAAAAATCATTCTTTTGTTAACAGTATGAAATGCTCCATGTGACTCCCCCGATGGGGCCGTATGATCTCATTAAGAATAAATCCGAAGATATTGCAGACGCAGCAGGTTTTGTTGACGTTAACAAAGCGACGCTGCAGCATGTACGATATCAGAATGTATTTGCCTTGGGAGATTGTGCAAACCTTCCAACTGCCAAGACTGCCGCTGCTGTCGGTGAGTACAAAAACAGCAGAAAAATGCTCTTGACCATTGGCCACAAAAAGCGTTTAAAGTATTGTTTAGCTACCTGATTTCAGTAAAAAGATTATGCATCTTAAAATTTGTTTGCATTTTTTGCACACAGCTGCTGAAAATGGGATTTTGTTTCAAAATTTAACAAATGTAATGAATGGGGAACAACCTGAGTTACAATATGATGGATACACATCCTGTCCGCTGGTCACGGGTTATGAAAAGTGTATACTAGCAGAATTCGACTACACAGGCCAGCCTCTGGAAACGTTCCCGATAGACCAGTCAAAGGAGCGTAGGTCTATGTTCCTTTTAAAAAGAGACATAATGCCATCAATTTATTTTAACCTCATGCTGAGAGGTTACTGGAACGGACCTGCATCTTTCCGAAAACTATTTGCTCCTTTCAAATAATGTTTCTTGTTTAGCAATTGTCACCTTCAAATGTGTTTCACCTTTTTTTTAAACGAAAAGGATTAATGCAAACAAGGCTAATTTGCCATTAAAAATAAAAATGCTCGTATATACGCAGTACTCTGGTATGCCTAGTTGTGAATGCACACATAATTCTCTCCAGCAACATGTTCATTACCTCTTAATTGCACCCTATAATTTTTATGTGCCTCCAAATGTCTTGTCATTCTTACTACTCTTCTGACATTAAATCTTTATCACATCCTGTCATCTTAGGAATAAAACGAGAAATTTTGGGAGAGTTTCCATTTATAGCAAGTAAGTTAGAAAATTGAAGTACTTACACACGTGTACTTCTAATAACAATAGCTTAACATGATCGCAAGTGTGTACCTTTATCAAGTATACCTATGCTGCATGTATGGAATTGTGTAAAAATTCACATCATCAACGTATGGTAGATAGCAAATCAAAAGACCATGACATAGACACCTCAACCCACTAACCTTGCATAATGCTTACATAACTAGAAATTTAGTTTCATTACAATGCAATGTTCTATGCTTAAACCTTCTATAAAATGACAAGCAACAACAATGAAATTTCTTTTTAATGAACAAATGCAACGCATTATATGCTTCCCACAGCACTGCAGGATAAGCATTGATAAATGGTATACAGGGCTGGAATCAAAGATACTCGTATATTGCCTTGAGGTAAGGCGTTCAAATGAATAATACGTAGTTATAACTTTAGATTCTTGGACTGGAACCTTTTGGAATAAAAACAACGTTTAAATTAAGGCCGTAAAATGTGGTTTATGATTCAGAGGTAAGTGCTTTAACAGATGTATGCTTGCCCAATGAGTTTTGTTCTGCTTTATTCAAACTTTGCGTTTACCACTTGGCATGCTTAAGCTATCAACTCTGCAATTACTTTTATTTTTGCACTGAAAGGAAGCAATTATTGTATCATGATGATGTTCTTTATTTACCAGTCAAAACGCTACTTGGTATGACGCGTCTGCATCTTCTCATTCTCAAAATGTGTATGTATGTTTATGCACTCTACACATTCCACAATGATCTAATCGAAACAGTTTTTAAAGAAATCCGTTTGTTCTGTGAGAAATTTTTCAAGATCACACGGAAAGGTATGGGTAAATCTAACTGACTGGTAGCATTGACCATTAAAAATTGCTGTTTTTTAATAAACTGTACATATCTTTGTAAGTAGGCACATTATGGTCGTGCATGGAATTTCGAGATCGAGGTCTTGTATCCAAGTATTACGTATACTTTCTATTATTATTACTACATTCTTTTGATAATACAAAGGGTGTTACGAATGAAAGATAAGTTTGCAGCATTGTAAAAACTGGCAGCGTCTTTTTTTAATCCGTGCCCACAGGTATTCAAGAATGTAGGTATGTACAAGAAGCACATGCATGTTCCAATAATGCCATATGCTAAAGATAGACTGTAGATTTATTTAATTTATGTAATAAGATGAGCAGAGGAAGTAACCCTGAAATGAGTTGAAATTGATGCATTGTTTTTCTGACTTTTTACTCAGACTGTACGTTTGAAATGATAATCATTCGCAGTCAAGATTCGTAAAGTGAAGCAACAATAGCAAAAACAGTAAAACGTAATCATAAGGCACACGTTTTACAAAACACGACAAAATCGAGTTATCGAATCACGAGTGACCTTTATAGAAAAATAAATTGAAGTGAAGTGAAGGTGTAGTGACTTATTATGAAGTGTGAATGGGAGTTGTTAAAACACTGTCCATTTTCTGCTCTGTAGGAACAGGATTGGCTTTCTTAAAATAGTGCAATTTAATAAGAACCTAAAGAATTATTTCATCGATTTTATTCTTTTGGAGTCGTTACTTTCAATTTTCATTTGACTATGGCGTCTGGAAGAGATAAAAGCTTGTTATTTTGGACTGTTTTATGTACGGTGCACTTTGCATTCGCAGTGCCTTTACCTGCACCGAATCCAATACCTCAGGTCCTACCAGGACAAATTCCTGTTCATCTTGCATCACATCCTGCATTGAGTTCAATTACTCAAGGAAGGGAAAGTGCATTGATGCAATATGCGTATAATACACAAAATAGGCGTGGACCATCTCCGAGTCCTTTGGTTCTTCAAAATAATCAGGAACGGAACCTCCACCTTGCTAATCAGCTCTCACACCAACGGTCAGGTCAATCATTCATACCGAGTACAGGAGGGCACGTACATGGACAAGGGGGACATTCTCACTCTCACGGAAATGAGAATCCTGAAACAAGAGCGTTAGACCTACTGCAACAGTATAAGGGACAGGGGACGACACAACAAGGTTCATATAACCCTGTGCCATTAGGTCCATCATCCAACGGGCATCACAATTATCCACCACAGGATAGGATAGGGATAGGACCATCCGCTGTTCCTCCAGGAGATGAAAATGAGGGAGAGGATATACGAAGACTAAAGTCGCTTTTGAATATCAGTGGTCGGCCAATACAAGGGACTCCAGCTCCCAATTATGGTAGCGCTGGTAAAGAATATCCCACCATCAAAATACTACATTTGAAAAGAAAGAGACTTTTTAACAGAGTAAATTGTTCCAAACAGGCATACCACCAGGTTCAGGGTCCCCAACAATTGGTGTAGCTGGTCAACGAGGAGTACTTAATCCTGCGCAGTATGGACAAAACTCTCACCATCATGATCACGGAAGCCATGGTCATAATCATCCAACCCCATTTCCTGTGACAGCACAGTCCCAAAATAGCTTAGGAAGTTTGCAATACGGACAAAGTCCCCGTCCTTCTTTATACTCTGGAGCGGGCGGACCCACTGGAAGACCAGCGGTTCACGTACCATATGACTCACATGCTCATCATGGTCATGATCACCAACATCAAGGCCAAGGTAGATATTACAATTACGATTTCAACAATAATTACAACTCCCATAACCCATACGACCAGTATAGACCAGGTAGACCAAATGACTATCACCAAATTAGACCAAACGAGTTTCACCAAATTAGACCGAACGAATTCCACCATTATAGACCAAACAATAATGACTTCCACCAGTATAGGCCCAATGATATTCAACATCAGTATAGGCCAAATGATATTCAGCGTCAGTATGGACGAAATGAATTTGATCGCTACCAACCAAGTAATGTCCAACATCGTTACAGGAAGTGAATTTTGAAGGGGGGTAACCTTAAGCATTAAAAATGCTTCCGCTTCAATCGATGATAAGTGCCGTATTTTTTATACATTTAGGACATTGAGAATATATATTACCGTGTGTTCGCAATAAAATACTCTCACCACACTGCTCTATGCAAACTCAAGTTTTGTTTGATTTTTTCATTGTTATCCGTGGGAGATATCTTCATGGTATTCTTTCCCACTCTCATACTCCCTCATAATGAGTCATTATGGAAAGGGTGAGTCATTGCTGTTTCCCATAAATTGCGATGAAAGAGCATAATATGCAAATCCCTTTTAAATAAAACGTCTTAATTGATATTATGCAAAAGTGGAGTATCCTATAAAACCCCCAAAGGTCCTTCAAATAAATTATGCAATGCAAACATGCAAGTAGTTTCATGAACACCTATGGAATACATTGTTTCATAACACTTAATTACCTGTTTCAAGATTTACTGCCTTTTACATTATCCATGTTTTTGCTCGTTATCTTCCAGATGCCCGAACTTTAATCCAGTCATTGGAAACTCCATCAGAAGCATATCAGAATCTTGTCTACATTGACCCTGTTCGTGAACCATCGTCCATCAACAAACATATCGGTCCAAAGCAAAGCGTTTTCATTCTTCCAGCGTCAGATTACACGTCCGATGATTACCAAAGTATGTTGGTCACATAGATATTCTTTTCTTGAAGTAAACCTGAATAAGCGATAGCCATAACGAATTTTTCATTGCATTCCCTATAGGATTGTTGAATCGTCCAGCAGAGATTTTGATAGACGTGATTCCAGCATCGACATCAGGATCTAGTGGAAAGCAAGAAGACAGTGGAAGTGATTTTTCGCTACACAATTTCTCACTTTTGCTCTCCCCAAGTACTTATGCAAGGTGTGCCCAAGCGACGCACAAGCGAGGATATGGTGGAAAATGCAAGTTGATATTAAAAGTAGGAAGGAAGGGTGGTTCAGTTGCTCAGCCAGTGCAAGTATCTTACTGAAAATGCAGCATCTCTGAAATATAATATTTTTATTGCAACGTATTTGTAAATATTTATTATATCGTTAATCAGCGTTTACCACTGTAAAAATATGTTTGTCTCATAATATGTATGTATTCACAACCCACCGTCAATACGGGAAAGTATTTGATAAGTTGTATCCTAAACGTTTTTCTCATGATCAATATAATAGGAACCTAACAGTATTTCGAAAATCATGTTCTGTATCACGTTTAAAATTTAATCAAGGATATAAGGAACCATTAGGCTAAATTATGTGCAAAAATAGTTTGTTATCACGCACGCTAAAGACAATGCAAGCACCACTCATTATTTTATGTTATTTGTTATTTAATGGAATAGTGTACTGTATTTTTTCGTTGAGTACACGAAGTGGAATAAAAATCATCGGTGTTGGTTTTAATATTGCATTCGCATGCATGCTTTTATAAGTTGCACCGTTAATTTATTTTACATCAACACCGAAAAAGCGTGGCATCACAGAAAATTTTATTATCTTTGCTTGGTTTATGGTAGCATGTGCAGTTTTTCATGTACGTTATCTTCAATTCATCCAAACATGTATATACGACCGATTAGTGAAAGAAGTACTGGAAACGAACTTTCCAATCGAATACCAAATCAAATAGCAAAGAAAATGAGCTAGCAAATAATATTTACACAAGTTTAATTGTTTTTAGATTACATGTTTTTTTGCAGTCAAAGATTGAGAAAGGATGGTTAAAGACTAACCTACGCTACATAATACTAATATACTTTGTTGAATATGAAGTCACTTGAGCCGCTAGTAGATGTAGCTGTTGTAGTAAATTTCTAGTTTAACGAATGTTAGGCAATTGCTACAGAATTCATCTCCTTTTGTACATGATATGATCACATTCCAATTCAAGTTAAAATCTAGGTAAAACAAAAAGCTTCAAATATGAGATATGGAAGTGTATGCTTTTTTATACGTTCGTAGTAATTCATAATTTTATGCCTGAACCCGCTTTACGTTGTACTGACAGCCCTCGTTAGTTTGGGAAAAACCAGAGAACTGGTTTGTACTATTGCCGACGTTTTTTCATTCATTTGTACTTTGCACCTCTCACATTCAAACATTCAATCGTTATATAATAATGGAACCAAGCGTTACATGGTGCATGAGCCTACTTACTGGTAAGTCCATCCATAGAATTTGGAAACGAGCAATGCATACAATTCAGTTGCTCTTCTATTAAACTCTAATAAGTTAATCATTATCGTGAATCCTAAGTGCATTTGTGAGGCACATTACCAATATTCAACTTTAATAAAGCATTGTATGTAAATCTTGATGCAAAAAAGAATTCAAAGGACTGGTGCTGATTGCGCTGCAGTACTGCTTTTAATTAGCATAACAATGCTTGCTCTTTCGTGAATTTCAATCATTAACAATGCCCAATCCAATCATTAATTTTGTCCAAGTTAAGGAAACAAAACACTAAAATGCAGATTTTAAGTGGATTTTTTATCCAATCACAAATCACATGATCAATTTGCTGACTGGCCCAAAATAAAAGGAAAATTTCATTGGAAAACCAATTTTTTGTAGAAGAATTTACGAGAGGGAGAGAATCATAAAAATTAAAAAGCTGACTCATTATTAACTTTAAATCCAACAAAGCATACATATTATAATATTATGTGGACTATGGCATGCGCATAACCATTACTTTATTTGTGATCTCCGATAGTCCCCAAGCTATGCACTTAAAGTTTTACTGCGTGGAACTCACCATCCAATTTCATGATTACGATTCCCACGCCAAAGACAAAAGATATACATGTTATATATAATATTACTTCATTTTTTCCTGATAAAAGTGGATGAAAATTTTATTCCTTTAGTCATAAGAACGTATAGGTATGTACTTTATATAATGCAACAACATTCATATATATTTGTATGCACGATACTCTGTGAAGCTTCTTGACCACGGACCACAGGCATATCATGCATTTCATCGAAACCATTTTTTTAGATTGTCATTGTTTTTTACTTGATAGTATACTCCGTGGTAAGTGATTTGCGTCTTCTCCTCCAAAAGGTGAGAGAATATAATGTTTCTTGCAACTTATAGACGTAAACAAGAGACCGATTGTTATTCTAGTACGTGGTTGTATTAAATGATGCAATATAATGAGGATGCTTTGATGATGATGACGCTGTTGGTGTTCATGATAAATTCAAAAGGATAGCCATCACAGATACCAGGTCAATGCGGATAAGTTTTTGCCGCACACCTTATTCTTAGAAGCCATAAGCTTGTTTACTTTGCTCGAGTGCAGTTTAGCATTTCACTTATCATGTTAGTAGGCACTTGAGAGGAATTTGGCACTAAGATAACGATAGACCGTTTTGTTTCCAACTTTTTAAAACTAACGGCTTTTCGATCCTATGCTAGGTCCTTAATTTATAAGTCAAAGTTCACAGAGCCACGTACTAATAAAGTGTGAAAATGGCATTATCCATTGCCTATTATGCAAGTTTAACAATTCTGTTTGCGCAAACATTGGCATTCCCTACAAGCCAACTCAAAGATATCAGCCAGTTGAGCAACCTGGAGAAAAAATTTGAAATTGTGGAGGGACCCAGGGAGTTTTTTGTGCCTGTAGTTCCAATCAGGGATTTGGTGTTTCCACGAACTGCAGAAAAGGATTTAAGCAAACTCGCATCCTCAGTTTCCAAACCCAGTGATTTAGATTATATGGTGTACGGAAAGTTATATTTAATGAAATCTTTAAACACTGCGAACCAAGCCAGTGAACACAAAGAGGAGAACAATGGTAAGTATATATCCAACGCTAACATAAATGGTCATAACATGTAGTGGAAACATTTTAATGATTGGTGTGAAAATGAAAATTTTCAACAAATTATAGACAATTCAAGATTTCGAATCTATGTTCCACAAACCCAAGCAACTCCAAAGCCACAGTATGAAGACGGGATATCATTTCCTTTAAGCACAAAGCCTGTCAAAAGACCTTATCATTACAAAGTCTGGAGTAACATGCAGACATTTGACAAACAATCAAATAACCCCGAATTGTCTGTTGGAGCATCTTCTGTCATAGGTAATTGCTACTTAAACAAACTTAATATGTGAAATAGATTTGACAATTTTTAAAAAGTGTCTTTCAATGATTCTTTTTTGACCTTAAAAATTTCATTATTAGAAAAACTATCTTTTCGTTATTTGTCTACTCATGTCGTGTCATCATCACTGCTACAGCCATTGTCATTGTCTTAGTATTTTACCTTGTAATTGTATAATGTTTGTGCATAGCATTTATTATTCGCAGTCTCTTATGACTGACGAGGTACTAGTACATATATGTGCTATACTAATACAATGGTATTCTCTTGTGACGTCATTTTCACATAATATTTTTCGCACTCGTTTCCTTCATACATTATTCGTGTCACGAAAATGGCTTTTCTGCCACTCTCCGAGCAAAATTCTCATTGCCCTTTCCTTTTTCCACTAATATGACGTAAGCAAGTTCATTGTAGAAGCTCTGCGAAATTACTATCAGTGAACTTCATGATATTGGATTTTGCGGTCATTCATTCACAGAATTAAATTGTTTACTATATTTCAGACCATAAAAGTGGTCACTCTGACCATCGGAAGCTGGAGGAGCGTAGTGTAGACCAGAGGGAAATCCCGGAAAACCCAGTGTCATTGATTGATAGTACAACAACCGACTCTACCACAACCATTGGCGAAAGTGTCAAAGCTGACAACTCAAGCTTTGATGAGGAAGCAATCACTCTTTTCAAAAAGCTGTTTCCTCAAGTATCTCTCATTGAAGAAACGTTTGAACCCAAAAATGATACCGATGCCGAAACACCAGGAAATGCTACCACCTCCAATTCTACCACTGATGATATCGATATTGAAGATAGATTTCTCATTAACGTCCCAACAAAACCAAATTTCTTGCAATGCCCACCAGGTCAAAAGCGAACACATCGTGGAGTATGCAAACCCGTTTTTGTTCCAAAACCATCCCCACACGATGGATTTTTTGCAGGAAGAATATATGCTGCAAATGGCACTCAAAGAAGAGAACAAAACAGCGCATCACTACACGGTCAAAGGGATGATAATCCAAATTTGCAATGGACTACCTTGTTCAGATCAGTTGTTCAACTTGAAAGGAGGCTAGAGAAGGCTATCAAAGAGTCAGAAAAGCAGATTACTGCAATTATTGAAGATGACCACAACAGTTCATCAGTTACCACCGATAAAACAAAGCTAGAATAACCAATAATCATCCCTATTTAATTGCCAACATTGTTTGGGTTTCATGTTCGTAATTCAAAGATCTCACTTTTGGGTACACACGTAATATAAATTCTATATAATATATAACTGGTATATACCTATGCTGTAAGTAATTTCTCGTACCGCTAAAATCGACAAAGAGCTATAAAGAAAGTTATAAAAGTATTATTACACGTTTATAAATGTATAGTTTCATGTGCAAAATGATTTATTTTAGTAAGTCCATCAATAAAATCCATGTTAAACCGATTCAATAGCATTGCTTAACCATCTATTTTGTTATACTGACAATGCATGACTACCTATATACTTAGGTATATATCTAAATGTTTGTAAAGCCGCTAGTGGAGACACTAACGTCAGATTTCATTGCTGGAATCTGGAATCCACTTATTCTTTCTCGAACTGAGAAAATTGGTTGAACCGACGTGCAAAAAATGTAGATAAACATTATTAAAATATCAGGGTGTTATTAGTACTGAAAACGACTGTAATAAAAGACGTAATGATTACATTCTTGGGGTTTTCAACAATAACACCTTTTTGGTAATACAGGCATGGCACAAGCTATGGAAGTGGAAATCGTAAAATGTTTCCGTAAGATTACGCGTATGGCTAATTGCCTAAATAACAATCCTGACCTATCTTTGAATCTATGATAGCTCAAACTGAGCGTAGCGATATGTTGGAAAACATCCCTAGATAATTTGCTGTGCCTACTTCTACATTTACGAATACACAAACGGCCTAATAATGTGTATCTTCAGAGCATTTTGTTTTTTCAGTTTAATTTTCTTGTTTAAAAAAAGCTGCAAGTGACTATTATGCGGTTAAATTTTCTTCATATTATTCTAGCTTCACATCCATATCCACCATTCCCTGGTTGTTGGCAGTACCCTGTAAAAAATGAAATTGACTTCGTTGATTGCATGTAATAAACCGAAATTTTGTTCACAGAGCCTGCAAAAAACGAATGCTTCAATGAAACAGTAATTCAGTTTGTCGTCATAATAAGTAGTGTTGGTTGAGTTGGGTTCGGCAGGTAACTACTTTTTACTGCTACACTATTCCTTACCCAACATGAGAAAAAATATGCGTGACGAGTGATTGAAGAATCCTTCTACCCCCAAGCCACAAAGATATATGATTTAATTTGTGTAAAAAATAGTCACTTCTATCTTTCTATAAATGCTGGATGTACGTTACATGCATAAATAATATTTTATATTACTATTACGTACATGGTAATCTCCGTCTCCGTCATCATCATTTTGGAAAATAATATTTTTGCACTTTAGTAAAAATATACTAGATTTTCTTACAAGTTAAGTCATTTGCATGTAAGAGATTTTCCCTCTTTATAATTCGATAGAGCACGGGTTGGGAGTGGGAGTCTGTTAACACTATCTTTTATTCCAAATTCCAAAGTTATCATACTGCACGTAATGAAACTACAAACATTCTGCTCTCGATTTTACTAGACATTGTACTTTATGAACGCCTTCTCATGAAGCCAAAATTATTCGGAAAGGCCGGAAACCTTAGTGGTATTATAAAATGAGCAAGCATAGCTCTTGAACATATATAATAGACTCAAATAGGGCTAGTTTATATAAAAGTAAGTTATTAAGTAATTTAGCAACTTTTTACATTTTTTACAATCTCCTCCATCATAAAAAATACCAGATCAAAGCAGAAACGAAATAAATCAAGCTCGCTGCCACTTTGTGGTCTAACCTTGATTCGATATCTGTACAGTGTACACGAAAAATATTGTATAATCAATTAATTCAGCTCATTTCTTAGTAGGGTGCACAGGTGGAGTGAATTGTAAATGAAGTGGCATTTTGGAAGGTGAGCATGGTTTTAGCAGTGCTGCCGGAACTGTTTCCCCATTAAAATGAGTGCTACCACGATGTGACTTCTCAGTCCAAATATAGATCTAAAACTGTCACATACTGTACTTACCTTTCCAACAAAGATCACAATGAACTACACTACTTTGCCAGGATCACAGTTGTGGCTGGTGCTGATACTAGCTGTGTGTTCTCAAGCCTTTAAATTACCTGTCGATTTGAAAAGAAGCATCGGTGCAAGACAAGATGCGAGTTTGCAGCTAAATCTCAGAGAAAGTGAAAGCGTGCCAATGTCCGCTGCTCGTAACAAAGTACTCGCGTTTCCGGAGAGGCTAGTAGAAAATGAAGACTTGGACTATCCGGTTCAACTATTTTTCCAAAATCAGGATGAAAAGGAAATTCGGCCCTTGACTGGTAACATTTTTCACACAAATAATACGATTTTTTTAAATCAGTTGTTTGAAAGTTGCTAACCTAGGATTTTGTATGCTCAAATTCAAAAGATGACAATGCAGGTTTGGAGAGATTTTACAAATATTCCATCAAAACGCAACCCCGAGAAGGAGAAAGCATTGTTTTCCCCAAAGATGTAGCTGAAAGCTCAAATCCCGAAAGGCCAGTGGAAGCATCAAGGAAGCCGATTGATGATGGTGAGAAAACTTTAGTTCATTTCTTAAAGATTTTTTAGACAGTAAAAATAATTAAATTCGTTTATATTCCTATATTCATTTTCTCAGATATTGTTGCGGGTTTACGATCAGATGGAAACCTTTATGAAAACTCAGATCCCAGCATTATTCTTAGTGAAAGGCAGAGGAATGCAAACAATACAAATAAATACAATACGTTATCTCTAGAGACTTTGGCAGAAATGGTTCGTCAAATTTTATTTCGAGGAACAAGTACACCACGTTACTCCCTTACCACCAAATCGGCTATTGATACGTATGATACGTCCTCAGAGCTGAATGTACAAGATCAGTCACTATACGCAGGGCCCCAACTGAAACCACAGAGCCCAGAGTGTCCTGATGGTATGAAAAAAAACAGAAACGGATATTGTCAGAAGCCCTCTCGGAGGTTGGCAACATAGTGCAGTATTTTTTAAACAGATTTTTGTAAATGATGTAGCATATTTACTTCAAGTATACATACCTACTTCAAATAGTTAAGTTTGTACCTTACCTATGTATATTCTATAGAAAAGAAAGTAAATATTTTTAAATTGTACTTATTGCGTGTTATGATTCAGGATGCAGTATTTTAAATTATAAAGATTGAAGCCACGGTACAAGTTTTCATTATATCTGCGTGCGTTGATTTTGAAAAGCTGGATTCACAGTAATACTCTCTGAAAACCCTACTAATTGTTCTAATCTAAATCATTCAAAAATTAAGTCATCAGTGATGATAACAGATATTCATATGCTAACAGGCATTGTGTAGAAAAAAATCATCTTTTTCAAATTCGTACGAGTGTTTTCACAAGAGCTATAGAGCTTTCACATATTTCATACTTGCATTCATGTAACTATTATAATTTAGAGTGTGCATACATTTTCACTAATGAATGATGAGTTCATGTATGTTTTCTGTTATTCATTTGCAATAAATGCATACATATATACAACGATGACAAGTAAGTGTACATATGATAAAACGAAAGTACTGCTTAAGCCAATTTATAAAGGGAATAGTATGCATTACTTATATCATATCCGAATGGCTGATGCTTCCATTGAACAGTTCGTTATACTGTGAAATAATGATTTATTATACTTTTTCACATTAAAAACAAAAGTTGTACAGTTTTTATTATGCATTCTCAAAGCAAGTAGCATAAGCATAAAGGATTTTCGGGAACACGATTTTATATGTACCAAATGACAAAGATTTACAGATAATTTACAATAATTCGAATATAATCACAGGTAACGATGTTATGAAACTATTAAAAGCTATCAAGATAAATACACTCCAAAATATACTATAAGGAACACGATGACCAACGGTGGAATCCCCAATTTGAAGACTGTATTTATGTTGCTGACATAGCAGGAACCAGATTCCTTTTTCTGTAAAGCAAATACACAAAAAATGTTTATTCATTAAGCGTTTTATTTCTTTCCACGACATCACATCAAGTTATTACTCGAATAAGTGATGGACAAAGGAAAGGCTGTGTTACACAAACGCAATGTCATTTGCGGATGGATTGTGAAAGCAAATAGCTTCAGCTAGAAATGGTTTCAGCCTAGCCTAAAGACACAGTCACAGCACCCACATATTTCACATTACATTAAAGTATATTGAACTTACCATGTGGAGTCTTTTGTAAGAACTATTGAAGTATAATTGGACACTATGCCAAAGAATTACAAACAATATTGTCGTAACAAAGTTCAGCCAAACGTCCAAACCGCTGATGGCACTTGATGGTGGGCTTGTAATGTAGTTTATTTGGGCTATCAAAACAGCTAAAAAGAATATTATTCCATTAAGCGCAATCAACAGTAAATTGAATCCAGGAATAGAACTCATCGTTGGAAGTGGTTGTGTTTGCGCAATGACAGTCGCTTCGACATGATTTCCATTTGAAGTCGATTTGTTTCCCAATATAGGGCAATGACAAAATGATAAATAGTAACTGAGGGCAAGTAGCAGCAAAGTTGGTAGCATGGCACGGAATATTACTCGTAATGGACATCGCGTCACAGCGATTTCTAAATACAAATTGGAGTAGTCCGCCCCATTAGGTGTTTTAATATTCTCTGAAGTTTGCTCAGCATAGGAAAAGCTGAATTCTGTATGATATGTGGGAATATTCTCAAACACTGTTCCGTGCCAAAATAACTTGAGATGTACGGATGAGTATCCATCTGAAAACCACCAAATAAAATCATAATTTTACCTAATCGATATATAATAGCATACAAGCTTTAGGACTGAAAAATACATAATTGATGAATACATATCAACAGAAATCGCACTTACATGAATTGATTTGTAGCTTGCATATTTGTCTATCGAATGGATATTTGATCATCGAAATCGGGCAGCTTATTTTCGCTGTTTGTTTTTTACTGAGTTTTACAAGTCCGTCCTTGTTTAGTTGGATAAATAATTGATTAGAACTGCCTCCATTTGAAGAACCGCTTGCTGCGTTTGCGATTTGAACATCAGGAATCCAAATACTAGGAACTTGGTTGACAATCAGCGTGTCTTTTGTTACTGCTTCAATTAATCTCGAGTCTACCCAGGATGTATGTAATGAAATATCAACGGTCATTTCTGACCTAGCCTCATCGACGTCTCTGATAGCTAGGAGGTCTGCTGAAACGTTAACTACATCAGCAACTCCCCCTTGGTTGGGACGTGCAGTAGAATCATAAGCTTCTGGCAATGTCAATGCTGATAGCTGAGTAATCCTGAAAAAAATGTTTTGATTTATTATTGGGGTTATGTGCAACAATACCCATATTAATATAGTATTACTTTTTCATGAGGAACTTACGACAGTAGGAGCAACAAAGTGACTCCTGACATACTGGAAACATTCATTTTGAATTTAATCTGCACAATATAGTTACATTGAATACTAACTAGGAAAGATAATGCACTTTCCTTTAGTAAATGTTCTCAAAGGTCTATTCGTTTACAATCATGCTGGTTTTCAAACGTTCTGCAAGAAATTATTGAAACTTAACACACTGACTTAAAAATTGAATCAAAATGGCTAGAGTAGTTAATTGTCACATGAACCACTCTCAAACCATAATTGCAAAAGCTATAAATAAAACACATTCCTTTACTATACCATTATATCATTTTTAACACTCAGGTCATAGTAAATTTTTTATTTTACATGGATGTGGAGATTCTAATTTTGGAAGATAAAAAATATGATGATTTAAATAGCCCTCTGGATAAATCTTATAATTGGCAACAAAAACTTTGAAGTCACATTGTTGAAATTAACACAAAACTGCACCCATACACATTTAAATTCTTGCACGAATTCCTGTGGCACACAGTTTTCAGCAAGGAAGCGTTTTCTCAGTGACCTTTGATCAAAATGGTAATTACAATACGAAATACGTGTCCTAATGAACTTCAGCTCTCGCTCATACGTGTGCACTCCTTAATAGAATCGAACAATTTAAAGTTACTTTATGCTTCCAAAACGGAATGTGATCATGATGACGAAGATGATTATATTATAATGGGCAATGAAGTAAAAAGCACAGCCGAAGCGCATACATACTGCGGAAGAGTTGCTATTTGTTATGTTGTTAGATATTTATTATTATGAAAAGGTATGGAGCATGCAGTTGAAATATCGACACAAACACATGCAGTTCAAGATGATGGATAAGAAATGGCAATGGCATTGAATTTTTTGATGATTGTTGCAGACATGCTACGTGTCTACACACAGACCCTCCAAAGCTAAAGGCATAATCGACAGCGGTTTCATTGTTTAGCTTGAGCATTGATAGAAGCCGTTGGTTTTTGCAGACATCATAGTGCGAACATATAACACATTGTTACTCAGCATATTTGTCAAGCAGTTTTGGTCCATATAAGTTTTTGGGGTATGGTGTCGCAAGAAACTGGCTAGTGCCTGTTGAAATAAACTCAAGGTAAACATGATTATGGAGTATAAATGCTATGAAAATATGCATCTCGTATGAAGAGGAGACTAGCAACTAAAGGTGAAGAGAATAGAGCATCAACCCACTGTGCCCGTGCACACATTGCTACGACTATACTATATACTCGTGCAAAAAAATGTTTTTCAATTTCAGGCAACCCAGGTAAGGTAGAAGAACTTGATGATAATATTCTACGAATGAAAGGGTAGTATGATGATGACTAATATCGTTTTCTAAGATTGCTATTGCTGGTCATCACAACTGTATGGTACTCTATGCCATTATGCCACGATTTTGTACATGTTATGTGGTTAGTGGTTCAATTTCAATTGATATCTACCTACAACAAATCGTTAGATTTGATCTGTCACAATCAACTTTTACTATTAGAATTAGAACTAGTAGGTTTTCTGAGCAATGTACTCTTAATGCTTGGTCGTTGCACTTTCCATACAATATAACTGTTATTTAACCTAAATTAGAATAACTAAACAGTTGTGCTATATTTGGCAGCGCACCTATTGAACTTTTGTGCTTACCCCCGTGCGAGTACGATTTGCAAATTTGTCAAGACAAAAGACACTCATAAAAATTTGACGATTTGGATTCTTAGCAAACCTTGTGAGGATTATTAAGCTGCTAACTTCAACTTCACACAACTCAAGCGACAAGTGACACACTGCACACCCACTTAAACACTGCGCGTGTGAAGTACGCTGTTCGCATCTATAAAAATTCGTATACGACAATTAGATGCATTCTTATTTAATTTTTAGTAAGTTTTTGACTGTTGCGAATGCAAAGTTATAGTAGCGATTACTTACATGAATCTTATTGATCTAAATGCTAGATGTTATACCACGGCTCTTGGGGAACGTGACTGATACAAAGGATAATAATAAAATGCGACTTGCTATAAAAGCAGACCAAGTCAATCGAAAGTTTTCTCCCTTTCTGATGGATTGTCTGGACATAGATTTACTTTAGTTCACTTCAGGACAGCACAGCACAAACTGCAAGAACTACGATAATTATTTGCACTAAACTTGTATCCTGTCAAGTCTTTTGCATTTTACTTATCATAGAAAGACAAGGAGAAATTCATGAGAAACCTGGAATCTAAGTTTTAACGCTCTTACCACCATAATAATACACACTAGAAAAAACTCTCACACCCACCCCTTCTTTTTTACGCCTGTTTATACAATCTTTATCATGTCATAATCGTTCTTTGCATTTCTAGTATTATTTGGTAGTATTTGCTGGATTGAACTGAAACTGAAAGTTTACACATTTTTTATCATCCATCATTTATTATTCATATATTAAAATCCATATCTTAACACATGGAAGGTTGGAGCTTTTGCTTGGTACATGACATGCTACTGGAATGGAATGACCGATCTAGATTTCTGTAAGAATTAAGCAAATTAAGCGAGAGAATATATGAATAGGACAAACATATAGTTGTGGGGTCAAAATATCCATGTTTAAACCGTTTTGCTGATATGAAACTTGATACAATTGAATGTACGTCATGGGTAGACGATGAGAAAAAAATTTAATTCTAAGAGAATATGAAACAGTCTCATTTTCAAATAAGAACTACAGCAAAATACAAACGAACTTCTCACCGCGCCGGGTTTTTTGTAGTTTAAAACAATCAAAGAGTCCTAGTCTTGCTATATTATAGATTAGATTGAGGATCAGTTAACGAATTCAAGAAAATTAAATACGTCAAACATTAGTTGTTGAGTAGGGTTCATTTGCAGTCTTCTATTTTCCCATAATTATGGGACAATGACCGTTAATATACGATGATTCAACTGCCCAACACCGCCTTAACTGTTTCAAATTCGTGTATGCATTTGTCACTTTATATTATATTATATCGTTTCATATAAAAATCTCCGCTCTCTATAAAACTTTGCCTTCATTGTACGTAAATCCTGCATAGCTGTCCTCTTACACATGATTCTTTCAATGAACCATCAATGAAAACAATTTTGAGCTTTCTTGTGTATGATTCATTTTTTATAAATCAGCAGAATCTTCAAATGTAATTCCAGACTTTATTACAAATGTTATCATTACTTTTGAGTCATAATAGCAGATTTCACAAAAATGCCTCAATAAATTTTAATTCTTTTCAGCCCGAGTTTTGCTCAACATATAGTAATTAATTTACGACGGGATGGTTACGTCATTGATTCCATTAACTAACGGTTATACTAGAGTAGAAACGCTCAACTTCATGTTTATTACTCTCTTAAGTTAAACCCTAATTAACGGCAATACCTTGGTGGTCTTCATATCATAAATAAAATACTCAAGTGTCGTCAGTTCATTTTGAAATTGAACATAAGCCATAAGCATTCAAAAGACAAGTTAATGAAACATTTCTCCTCGTCTATACAATACACGTACTATTACAGGTAGTAAATTTGTCTTTTTTACGGATGTTCTTTATGTATGCATTTTTGTGACGATTCACAATTCATCTGCTACCTGGAGCATAAGCTGGTATTGATACTTTTTGTGTTTGCGCCCTACCTACATATATGAGTTTTAGACTATGACATGCATCACACATCTATAAATCATACTTGACTTGATTTGAAAATTTGAATAAGGATCTTTCTTCAGGTGTAGTATTGATATTTGCTTCTACACATGTCTATAATATGCTCGATTGAAAAGACTGATAAACAGCAAATCGCATTTAGAAATTAACATACTCTCTAAAAATTATATTTGTATCTTTAATTGATAAAATGACATGCATCAATATAAAGGGAAATTGATCATTGCGTGGTTCACATTCACACAACATACTTATCAGTAAGAATATAAATTGCTTTCTGTCTGAAGATAATTTGATTTAAGCAGTCAGCCACGAACTAAATGTATGCATACATATTACTATCATGTCAGACTCAGTTTTACTGAAATTAAACTTGAATTACTCATCATCAATGTAAACATCCAAATTGCTGACTATAACATGAGGAAATAAATTAATTTCATTGAGTAAAACCTAACATGTAGGGTAATGAGGCTTGATGACGCAATATTCTATCGGCTTATCATGTGAGTTCGAATTCCAGCACAACTTGACTTGTGCAACGTACAATAAGTAGTAACGCAAAACGTAATGCCCTGAACGGGATTGCATATTAAATTATTTGGGATTATATCTAGTTACACTCAATTGTGTGTGGTGTGGTGATGATATAATATTAGTAGTTTTGACGGTTGAACACATCTCACCAGGTCTGCTGACCAAGGGTCGGACATCGAAAACGAATGTAAAAGGGAATGTACATAATTGGTGGCAGGAGGTTTGTTGTGGAAAAAATATTAAGTTTTTTTCTGACATTACTCACTGCAATTTACTTTGTACAAATGCATTTGATGCTGGCTTGCTAACCATGATGTGCGCGTGTACGCTATATCTTGTTTTTCAGAGAACGGTGAAAGAAAGAAAATCAGGTCATACATTGTTATCGTACATTCCTTCACATAAAAAAGGAGTTTCATGCAGAGATGCAGATGCAAAGAAAAAGAGAGATGCATGATAACACAAAAAATTGATAGTATAGATCATAATCATGACAAAACTGTTAAAAGACATGCAGTCAATCAGAAACTTAACGTGTGCCTATCATAGAAAACATTTGCGCTTAAAATTCTTTTATAGATCATCAATGTGTCAATTGTACGATGGTTTATGTCATGTTATTTGATGCTTTCTTATTTGTGGTTTATGAATTTTACTCTTTATTTTTTTAAAATTAGCATTTTACGGTGTAAACTAAAACCTTGTAATCTAGTTCTATCAGGCAGGCACTTGTTCAAAGCTAGTCCAGGAAATGCAATGCCGAATATGCCGAATATATTTGATTGAAACACGAGCAATTTAGGTGTAGGTATGTATCTTACTGTGTCCTTTGTCTCTACAAGCTACCCCTAAACCTAAACCCCATTCTACATTCTTGAACAGACAGATATTTACACAGCCTAATTTTAGCGATTTAGAAAGGGAAATCTGGTAGCATCTTGTGATGTGGTGTACTTCAATCTTTCGACAGGCGAGCGTCTCTCGTACTTATTTATTCCGTTTCCTTTTACTCATATGAAACTTGGACAAAAAAGAGATTGTCCATGCATCCTATTATTATGGTACTTGGTAAATAGTAAACGCTATTTACTCAATATAAGCATTAATATCAACCTACGCTACACTATATTATTTTGAGCTGGTAATATTATGAATCATAGTGACTACAAAACTCTATTTCACTTTGTGCATGATATGAACCGAGATATCGTTGCGTTGATAAAGAGTTTAATCCTTCATTCGCGTAGTTTTTGTGAATGTTAAGAATTAATGATGGTTAGTAGTGTTGTTAGACGTCAGACCATCAGACATGAAACATGATAATAAAATATTATATGTACTTTCAGCCACCCAATTTTCCAGTCGATCATCAATACTTCTGTCGTATCGGTGTAGATAAGACCTTTAAAGTGTTTAGCCAAAGCCGGTATTCTATAAATTAGGCAAACGTGCTTGGTTTTATTTTCCACCAACTTTTATGCTATCAAGATATTTCATATTTCATTCACGCATACATTCATTTCACCCAAAAGATCAAAAATTCATAGAACAAATATATCTGCTCCATACATTTTGAGCTAGTATACTAGAAGTAGAGCAGCCAGTCAGTCAGTATAGGAGTAGGAGTGATAGGAATTGTGCACATTTTGTATCTAATATCACTAGTCACACCGCACGATATACGAAACATTAAGGAGTATTCTGCCGCATGCAAAACAACAAGTCAATTCAGAAGTAGGCACGAAACTTTTCGCATTCCTCCACTTGCTTTCAGTTCAATATGCTACGTCAGTTGAATCGGACATTCTCTTTGGCAAGTCCTCATCAACGATCGTTAAGCCGCAACTTAATTAATTATCCATCTGTCGTTCATAATTTAGTACAAAGATTGTCCAATTTGGGTCAGCAATCTTCGCCATTATCCACACGTAGTTCTGCGACTTCTTCGGTGTTGAGAAAAAGAAGCGGTTTAGGTGTCACCGGCTGTTGTAGTTCTCAGTTGACTCCGGTAGATTTATTGAGCGTCAGACGACAGATAGTGACACAGTCGTTTAAAAACTTGTCTACCATTACGGCTGAATCACCAGCTTCTAAAAAGAGGAAGATGACTTCCATTACTACTGTGCAACGTGGGAGTTTAAATAAACTCGACTTCCGGATTTATTACCGTAAGTTATTTATGAATTGATCTTGAAATTAAACCAGCATTTCTGACGTATGAAATATATGTAAACAAAAAAGGGAAAGGGAGCTTCCGAACCGGAAATGCCAAATTGGATTGCAAATTTGCAATATAACTTCGTGAATTAAAAAAACATTGACATTAGCTGCATTCAATTAGTGACTATACTTACTTGACTGACATTTAGCCACTAATAAATGCATATCGGTTTTTTTCGTTAAAAAAGACAAAATGACACTGGACAAGAATTTATAATGACTTGACAGTCAACAGTTATGACTGTGACCCATAACTTTTGTTATAAGTATTTACTAATGGTTTGAAAATAAAATATATGGTCTTTTTTGAAGGTAATGAAAATGGACCCATTTCACCATTTCATGACATTCCGTTGAAAGCCGGTTCGAATGTTTTTAATATGATAGTGGAGGTTCCTCGGTGGACCAATGCTAAGATGGAGGTAAGGAAAAATAGAAAGTATGACACAATGTCACACAATCAAAATCAAGGACAAAAGTAAAAGATATTCACAAGATTTAAGCGTTGAATTTGTTTGTATTTACTAAAGATTGCTACAAAGGAACCATTAAACCCTATTAAGCAGGATGTTAAGAAAGGGCAGTTACGTTACGTAGCTAATTGTTTTCCTCATCATGGGTATATTTGGAACTATGGAGCGCTTCCACAGACATGGGAAAATCCGAATAATGTAGACGAATCTACCAAGTGCAAGGGTGACAATGATCCCATTGATGTCTGCGAAATAGGAGGGAGGGTAAGATTAGAAGTGCCAATATTTATTGTGTATCCACAAACATTGCAAATACACGCTTATCTCATGACTTGATAAAGCTGAAAATATTCGTTTTTTCCAAATCATTGTTAGATCCAACCTCGTGGAGCTGTGATTCAAGTGAAAATTCTGGGGTGCTTTGCTTTGATTGATGAAGGTGAAACAGACTGGAAGTTACTTGCTGTTGATGTGACTGACCCAATGGCTGATAAATTGAATGGTAAATTGTTTTTTCACCAAACTTGAGTACTCTGCATCCGACACTCATTAAGTTATTGGTAATGTTATCAACAGATATCAATGACATTGAAAAGCTAATGCCAGGCTACCTGAGGGCTACTGTCGAGTGGTTCAGAATTTACAAAATTCCTGACGGAAAACCTGAAAACCAATTTGCCTTTAATGGAGAGCCCAAGAATGCAGCGTTCGCTCTAAATATTATTGAGGAAACTCATAAATATTGGCAAGAGCTTTCTCAAAAGCAAGTGAACAATGATGGAGGAATTGCTCTGTAAGTTAAATATACCTCGCCTGTTATAAATAATGTGTCCAATCAAATATTGTTATGCATGAGTTTATCGAACTGAATTTTTAAAAATTTTACAGGGAGCGAACAACTGATCCCAATTCACCGTTTCAAATTAACACGGCGGACGCGGAAGGAATCATAAATGGAAATCCAGAAATGGGTGCTGCAGGCCCTGTAGATCCTTTTGGTAATGAGTTATTGCTTATTATAGATAAAATGCTTATACTGCTTACATAATGCGGGTAGACTAAAATGTTGAATGAAAAATAATATTGCGATTTTAGAGGTTAATTTTTATTATGATTTCTTGTTTGCAGTTGATAAATGGCACTACATTACGGTCAACCCAAACGGGAGTTAAACGGTTCTAGTTTGAAGAAAAAAATATGTCCTGGATCGTGTTTGTGCACGTTATCTTAAAAATGTCATTTTTACATTGAATTCTGTACTCTAATTTGACATATTTTTATTCTGAAACAATTGGCGTGGCTAGAATCGTTCATCAAAACTAAATTAATAAATTCGACTTTCATAATAATGTAATGAACTGATTTACTTCATGCTTAGAAATAATTACAAATCCATAATGTCCATAAGATTAAGATACTGATAATACTCGAATAGAGTTTTCGCATTTGCATCACTGTCAACATCAATCTTGTTAATTTTCTTCTAACTCTAACATCGTTCAAACACTTTATACAGCTCAGGTAAGCTAGTTAAATGAACCACTGTAGAGTCTTCACTAAACACTTTAGGAGGTATTAGGCACTTTTTAATTTCCGGATATACCACGTGCTCTATTGTCCATTTCCAAGGATGGCCATTCTAGGTCAGAAAAAATTATGAACCATATAATTTTAATCATAAACAGTACTGAATCATTTCCTTTTTCAAAATCATCCTAACAATTCATATTACTACATACCAGCGTTAAGTTCTCATTATCTTCATTGGAGCCCGGTTGAATAGCATAAAATAAAGACGTATGGTGACAAAATGCTTGGAAGCAAGCCTGCTCGTCCGTCCAATCCACATTCTTAGCTAGATTCATAATATACTTCGGCATCCCTTCCATACTTGGAAAGTAATTATCTGAAAAAAGTTAAACACGTTATTTCTTTACTTGCATATTTATCATCTCTTGACTTCACGGCTTTTATAATGAACAAAAAAATTAGGTAATATACCTATTATTAATGGGATGGCTGTAAGCTTTCCTGATTGTTCTATACACAATGAGAAATAATCATTCAGCATTTTTGCTTTCCCAATTAACAGCTTCTGCACTCTATTTGCGAATTCTTCATTTGACTCGGTTTCACTAATCGTTTCTCCAGTTTCAAGGGCAAGTAATACGAGATCCTTTATTGAGATCGGTTCCTGGTACAGAGATGATTGCATATAAATATGAAATAGTTACTAATAGAATGAAGGAAAGCAATGGATTTCCAGAATAAACTAGGTCTCTCACTTCGATTTCAATGCGTCCCAAGTTGCCGATTTCGAAAAGCATTTTCTGGTAAAACATTTCGGCGCTGCAACAGATTCAATACAGCTTGATTATATGGACAAATGGACAACAGTGTTCGTAAAATGGTTTACTCTATGCGACATGCTTACGTATTTTCGTCATGAATCTCAAGTTACCTTAACCGGAATGTGTTGCAAATGTAGAGATGTACATCGTGTTGAACTAGTGCCATCGTCCTATCTACGCACCCTACAAAGGTGTGGTTCTTAAACGCAATCAAAAGCTGCTCATTCGTATCCTTCTTAACGATTTTTATGAGATTATTGATACTCCTCAATCGAAGGTCCCTAGAACAAGAATTTGCGTCCCATATTTACCCGACTTCTCAAAAATACGTTAAATATACGAATTCTAAAAATGTTTTAATATTCATATTATTACCGCTTTTGGGGTTTCTTTGTATTGTAATTTGATTTAACTGGAGCTGAGGATGGTGCAGGTGTTGGTGTCACACTAACTGAAGAACTAGCAACTGGTAAACCGCTTGTATCTCCTAGTTCAATTCGAGATGGCGAGTCATTAAAACTGCTTACTCCAGAAATATTGGGGTTTTGCGTAGAACTAAGGAATTTTTCTATCTTTTGCATCTTTGGATCCGTCCTAACTAAATTTTTTGGAGCTGAAGGTGCACTTGCCAGTCCACTTTTTGATAAACTCACATCCTTGTCAGTTTTAGTCACTTCATGTGCTGCCATTGATGATGTGGAAAAGGATGATGATCCTGGTAGCAAAGACTATAAAAGAATAGAATATACTTGTTAACAAGTTGTTTGTTTTACAGAATATTTTAGGAGTCTCAACTGAATGGATTATGAAATCTTGATGTACCTGAACTAAGAATGTCCGTGAGTGATTTGATCCAAGCAATATATTTTCAGTGGCATTGGTAATTGAGGAAACAATCATGTCTTCGTGGAGAAAATGAACTTCATGTTTCGTTGGATGAACATTTACATCGACATTTCTAGGATCGATTTCAATGCTAAGATAAACAAAAGGATGCGAACCCTTGGGAAGATAATTGTAATATACAGCTTCAATTGATTTTCGGAGAGCTGGAATTACGTTGAAAAAATACTCAACATTAAAAACTAATACATTCAGATTCAAAGCATTACATTACAGCTTATGCATTATCTAAAGCAGTTGAAATGCAGCTTTTTTACCACTTGAATCGACAAGCCTGTTGTTGATAAAGAGAAGAAAAGTTAGCTTTTTGGTGGAGTAATTCGAGTTGGAAACGTATCCCTTCAATGTAAAGCCAGTGGATTTGTCCTCGCATGCTATTTCTATTAGTTCCCTAAACGCAGAACAGAAAATTCATCAAATCAATCAGAAAGGCAACGTAAGCATAGAATAGGTAATCACCAAAATACTAAACCATCATAATAATGCTAATTTTGAAATACCTGGATATGGTAGCACCGTACAATAGTTTTATATTATCCAAAACGGAAGATTTTGGGGGTGTTCGTACTTCTGTCATTGTTTCGCCCATCTTTTTTAGACTGAAACCGACCTTTGCGTTGTGAACTGCATACTTCGTGACGACATCAACAATTTTATTATGTTCTTCGGCCACACTTCTCAAAGCTCTTCGACGAGTTTCCATATTATAAAACAGATCTTCCACAATGATTAAGGTTCCTTGTTTTCCAGCACAAGGTTTTGGGTTCTGAGAGTTCTTATCTGGATATTCTTTTAGTTTGCCATCAGAATACTCTGCCCTAAAAGCGCACGGGGAATCTTGAGTCTTTGTAACTATCGTCAAATGAGCCACATGCGAAATACTGGCGAGAGCTTCTCCTCGAAATCCATATGTCCCAATACTTTGAAGATCCTCAAATTTTTCCAACTTGCTTGTCGTAAATCTTTCACATACTATTGGAAGATCCTCTTTCCTTATTCCTGTGCCATCATCTTGAATTTGAAGCAGTTTCATCCCTCCGGATCTAACTACAACTTGAATGGAGTTCGATCCGGCATCCAAACTGCAAAAATAAAGAAAAAGATGCATGCATATGCATGCAAATATTTGATGATTAGAAACAGGAAACATTCTAACACACAATTTCCATTTGCCCGTCAATTTTGTTCTACTAAAAATTACCTGTTCTCCAAAAGTTCTTTCAGAGCATTTGCAGGTCTCTGAATAACTTCTCCTGCGGCTATCCGATTGATGACTGTCTCCTCCAGTTTCCTGATCTCTCCCGGTAAATTCGTTCTCTCCATTTTTCATATGACTAACGACCAACTTTGTACTAAACTAGGAGCTTCTGACTTCTTGGCAGTTAGATAATAATCAATAGTCAGAGCTGCTTGCCAGTAGCCAGCTAATTAATGATAATTGATAAGTATAAGTTAACTTAAATTAGCTTAGGGAGGAATATATTCCATTGATGACAATTGACCGTCAGGTGAACAGCTTCAAATAAATGTTTCAATAGTTCATATCAATTTGTCTCCAATCGCTGATTGCTGTACGCGTCACTTAACTGACAAACAAACATTTGGAAATGTACCACTGACACAGTTCCACTTAGAAAGTCATCAGCTCAATCAAACGCTGTCTGTGGACTTCTGTGGAGATTTACTTTGTCATTAACAAACTCATCAGATAAATGCCACAATTATCATTTCCTGTCCTTTTGGCACTTCTCTGATGTCTGAAGTTGATGTTTTCTGCTTGATCTTGAGAAGTCTAAACACTTTGTGCAACCCAAAATATACATGACACACGTTCGCGGTGCTGATCCAAATGATTTTGGGGACAGCAGAGACGATTTCATGCATTTATTCATTTTGTCAAGCACGTTTACACTGAGCATTATACACGAACAGTAGTGAATAGACAACAATACCATATGGTCCTAATCAATGCATTTATGATATCATCTGTTGTATTTTGCAAAAGGACAAAAGTTCATCAGCCAGCCATAAACGATAGCTAGCAGCAGAGATCCTGTTTGTATGCTTTTTACATCTTGCTTGCATGCAAACACTCTTCCACTCCAAATGCAGCTGCATTGATGAAAAACAAATGAATTGAATGCCAACATTGCATTGGATTTATTGAGGCAGACAAAAGAGGAGATAAGTTTGTATACTTTGGAGGTGCATGTGTGCAATATTTACAAACACTAATGTTTGTTTTTACACCTAAAATAAACGTGCAAGTGCTTTAACAAAATTAAAAAATAGTAAAATGCAGTTGACGGTGATTAAAGTTTGTGTTTAGCAGTTGCCAAAATACGTAACTTGATTGCAGTAGTGGGATATAAAGGCAAGCCGTACAAGTTTTATTCTACCACCTGCTACCGTTTCTACTCCAGAGATCGATGCTCCTTAGTCCCAACTCAGACTATTTGAACAAAGAGGTATTTAAACGGAATTAAGTTAAATTAAACTATCTGTCAAATTTTCATGGTGGCAATATTTATAGCACATACAAAATTAATGTAGGCAAAGGCCATAGCAAGACTATTATGAAAGAAAGATCATAAACAACGAAGTTGTTTTTTTTGGGTAGCCTTTTGGAACTGAAAAATAACTTTATTGAGCAGAGAGTGAATTTGACATGATAGTGGCATTGAAGGTTTATTAAGATGTGGGACATTAAGCTCGATATTAGAAAGATGGTTTTATTACAAATTTTATTTTAGAAAATTTCATGTGCAAAAACAATGACCACCGACCAACTGCATCGTAGGCAGCAAAATGACATAACATCAAACATGCGTCTTTGTAGTATTTTTACCTAAACCAAAGTTGACGAGTTCGAAAAGCAGGGCGTCCATTAAATCGCCTAAACACAGACGCATGTGCACATGACATGTCCCTGAATCATTACCAGAATAGCATCTAAATTCTATGATGCGTAATGTTTAAGTTGTATTGATGCTCACTACAGTATGTGTGGCTATCTTTTGTTTCAACATAATTAAGTGTTACGCTCTAGTTTTGCTATCCGTAGTTCACTAAAAACCAAGTTCTGAAACGCATCTTTCATTGCATAAATAAAAGGTATACCTCTGTGTGTTTTCACGTTACAGACAACTTACTATACTCTACATCATTATAAACGTGTATGAAAAACCAAAAGAAATTTTTTTACGAACGGACAATCATGCGTAACGGAAAATCTTAAAGACTGCATTTTGCACGGCAATTTTGCATTATTGCCATTGTGCATGCTGCTGCTGTTTTGTAGGAGTAATGAATCAATCCTACAAAAATATATCTTGAATCTTGCATTATTAAAGTTAACAATGTAGCAAATAAAATCACTGCTACATCATTATATTTTATAATGTAGCTGATTGGATATTATTTATTCTACTCTTTTCGGGTTTTAGCTATAGTGTCGACTTTGTCTTGAACGTTCAATTTCAAACATTGGAAGTCAATCTTGAAATAGCCCATCCATTTTTCTGACTTTTGGTAGGTTATTGGTAGGTTTACAGTACATTATGCATTGCTAAGCACTGCAGACTCTAGCAAATGATTTATGTAGCTAATTTATTTTGAAATGTATAGTACGCTATTTACTATGAAAGTGAAATATTGGTAGGTATGTATGTAGTTCTATTAGCACCAATTCAAGCTAATCCCGACGCAGGCCATACAGCATATAAGCTCTATCTATCTGTGCTACTAATTTAAACGTTACTTATGATGACGCTGTTTTGTTTGCCAGAAGTTGCTATTATAGTGCTTTTGATGGTTGATGCTAGATGCTCATGTAAAGCTAGGGTTAGACTGTGCTAGTTGATATTTTTCAAATGCATAGTGATAGCGATAAAATATAATGCGTGTCATGTTGTGTGTGTGCGTTTCTCCTTTATCTACTGCCAGCAAACTAATAACGCGCAGTGGTGAAACCGTTAGTGCTGCATCCACATAGAAGCTTTGACATGTCACTCTGATTTTTGCATAGAAAATAGTTTCAAGACACATAAATCCCTTAAATTTCTAGTAGAAAGATTATTAGTGGATTCCGAAATTCCTGATTCAGCAATACATAACATCATAAAAGGCTCCCAAACAAAAGCCTCACGAGCTCCGCCTGTTTGAATTTGTACGTAGCACAAAATAAATTTTGTGTTCTTATCCTTGCATTTAGTATTTTGTATTGGAGATAAGAAAACAAAAATTTTGGAATGCTAACAGACGTTGACAACAACATTTTGCATTTGCACACACACACAACTAAAATTTTGAGAGAATCAAACTCAATTGCTTATTTGTAAAATAGACATTCGTTTTACGATTGCAAGGTTTCTGTTTTTTTTTAAATGAATGCAAGTGAATAAGTAGTACACAGGGTACTTATATTCGTTCTTTGTTGAACGCAAAACTAAAGAATTAAATACCGGTGAGTGCTTAGTGTTCACCCAATTAACTTGTGTGTCGTTTCGCCCCAATGATTCCAGAAAATGATTTTTTTTGCTTGTGACATTAAAAGAAGTTGTGGTTTTTTCTCCAATTACTCATGTCATAATCTTAAGCCTTCATATATCATTTGATGTACTACAATTTTCAGCAAACTGATTCCTCCACAAGGCAAGTCGATTGCTTCTGTAATTATTCTAAAAATCGTGCAGTTGTGATAAGTTTTTTGTTCTATTTTTTCAACTTATTATTAGACTCTCCATCAGAGGAAGTTGATTTACAGACCTCAAGTTGCACGTTGTCTTATTTTCATTAAAAAAAGTCCTCTGATGTCCTTCACAAATTAATTTGTATGCATAGTTAGTGTTTGTACATCGCAAATTTCCTCCAAATATAAATCCTTTCCTACATAATATGACACTGCTCATCGCTGAACTAGAGTCACAAAGTCGCATTGAATATTTTGTATTGAGCTTTGTGCCTGTCCCAGATTTGATTTCATGCACAAGTTGTATTGTAAAGCCAGAGAATCTAAGTGTTTTTTACTTACGCAGTAACGCACCCTCCCCCGTGCTTGTTATAAATCCAAGCTCCAAATCAGTAATTATTTTTTGTTCATCTAGATGAAAATTCCTAACATTGCTATTTGCAATTTGCAGTTCGTCTATTAGGAATTTGAAGTTTGAGCAATGAACGCGAACGTTTTTATGGTGTGAACTTGACTTGTATATTTGTATTTCATCTGGCGTTAGGTGTTACTTTGACTTATATCATGTTTCCGTTCTCGTTGTTTGCTTGCACTTACATTTGACATTTATTGCATAAAATAGACAGTGAATTGTACATTTCACACTAACACTGTATGCATCAACGAAGTGAGTACCATAATTAAATAGATTATTTACTGCTCATAATTACTTTGAAGTTCAAAATTATCATTTATGCTACACTCAATATTGTTTGTTATATATATTTTGTGATTCAATATTCGTTTCTGTTGTATTTTTAGTAACTTTCTCTGCCTCGGGAATAAGACATAAAATCGAGTGGAACTTGGAACGACTAAGCTTACGCCAAAATCAGTGGATGTGATTTTCATAGGCGTGTTGCCGAAGCTAACAAAAGCCATGTACCTAAATGCAGAATGAGGAGCCTCTGAATTTTTGTATGGACTGGGGTTCCGTGGGTGGAGCAGTCACGGAGTCCAAGAGATGATGAGTTCACCGGACGAACAAGACTTTCCTGGTCATTTGCTTCATCAGGTAATTAAATGTGTCAAAATGTCGGAAGTTAGAATCATGTTTACCTATTCCAATATTGTTTTATTTATACCTTCACACAATATAAAACGTCTACTCTGTCATTATAAATTTAGAAACGTTATGTGTCAAATATTTGAACTTATGATCTTGCAAATGTGGAGAGCAAAATTCTAGATTCCTTTAAAAAAGTGAACATTTACATGTCTTCCGATTTAATCCATTATTAAGTAATTAATAATTAAATTCAAATAGTTATTTATATCAAACTAAAATAAAAAGGCGGTTCTGTGAAAACAAAACACGTGTATGAAATTAACTAGTAAGTTGCCCTAAATTTTATCTCAAATTGCCCCAACGTTCGTTATCTTAACTATTTTTAGGAATTAAAAAGAAAATACACCATAAATTGAAAGGAAAAACTTTTTGTTGAGTGTTGGATTGATAATATTAAGTAATACGAGAAAATTGGTTCTTAGTAGTCATCTGCATTTTTCATGAAAAAATATGATCAAACCGGTTACCGTTTATATTTACTAATAATAATTATTTACTAATCGTTTACTTATGGACAAATTACTTACAAAACCATATATCTATTACATAAAAACCAAAGATCTTGTGGATTCAATTTCTTCCGAGATATCAAATGCTATAAATAACAAGACTACGTTCGTTCCCCATTTATGACTTTAGCATCGATAAATATTCATCATTAGACTGTTCGTGAACCCTAAAAGGTGCTGTTCGCAGAATATTACAACTCTACAAGCCTACAAGTCTTCAGATTTGTATGTATTCTTTATATAATATGCATGCATGTATAGTTGTTTGCAATGCAATGTGTTGATGACTTTATCGCTGGAAAATGATGATGTTGGGATGGCATGGCTAATCAACAACTTATTAGTGCTAGAGCAGGTTCTGAAACAAAGAACACATAAACAGTAGGACAAGACAGTAGTAGTAATCCTTAAAACGTTGTTTTGCACATGTTATTTTGTACACTTTTAAAGATAACAATGATGCCAATAATATTTAACTTGACTAACCTATACCACATTACATTTCCACTTAATCATTAGTAGTGCCAGCATATAGTGTGTGTAACGTCAGTAGAATAATTCAATGTAGTTGGCATTGGGATGTATGATCCTGATCAATATGGAACATTCTCCAGGTTGTTGGGAGTTGGGACATATATAGAGCAATGATATTACCAAGTCAGCACTTTTATGTCCAAGTCAAGCTTTTATATGCGCAGATGCACTACCGATATCATGTAATTATTGTGTAGGTGTATGTTGGAAAATGAAAGGTGTGTGTGGTCAAATTAAGTTTAGCGGATGATAGCGTTTATCACAAAACTTTGCATTTCACTCCTTCATGGTTGACTTTGTCAAGCAGTATTGAAACGAATGCTGTATTATACGTATTTACTGATGATGTACATGTACATTTGATGACCTTGTTTATATTTATGGACGCAACAATCTGAGGAAGAAGCATGTATTATGCGTTTGTAAAATTAAAAGTTATGTTTATGTATTGCAATGTCGTGACTGGACTTTTTCGTGGTCAGTTTTTATGATCTTCAGCACACAGTCTTCGTTTCATCTCTGATCGTGGCTTTGAGTCGACGCTTGCTGCGATGGATCATGGGCTTTGTTGTACATTAGCTTATTTTTATGCGTTAATTCAAATTTGAGTGCAATAGTTCACCTCGCAATACTCAATAATCATTGTTTTTAACAGTTACAAGTAAAACAATGAGTCTGTACATGGCAAAATGCCATTTACCAATAGAATTTGAGGAACTGATGAAGGTGTTTTATTAAAAAACCATGCTAATCTTCCTTACATCTGGTTGTATACTTAGGTATGTTCTTTGAAAATTCAATTTTCTACATCACTTTCACTTTCCTTGTAATTTTCAGGCAGCATTGTGGGATAATGAAGAGCTACTATTGGACCTGCTAAATGGAGATCTCATATCGCACATAAATAGTCAAGATTCATGGGGTCGTACGCCTCTCCATGCTGCAGCAACAACGGAGAGCTCAAAATGTCTGAATATTTTACTCAAAGCTGGTGGTAAGCTTATAGTAACAAAATATTATCTAGTTATACGTTTTGCGTGAATTTGCACAGTATGAATGATTGGTATACATTGTTTTTAGCGAATCCAAACATCGCAAGTGGAGCTCAAGACAACTTCAAAACCCCTCTTCATGTGTGTGCAGAACATGGATTCTTGCAAAATGTTGAAAAGCTGGTTGAAGCGGGTGCGGATGTGCAATGTTTAGAAGGACACGGTTGTTCCCCCCTGGACTTGGCGGAAAGGGGAGGGCACATGCCGACGTACGACTACCTCAAGAAGGCGGCTGACAGTAAAGAAGAAGCCAGAGAGAGTCTCCACTACGCTCTTCGTGATGCTGCGTGCAATGGCGATGTTCAAACGTTGAGAAACTTGCTAAAGGACATTGGAAAAACGGAAGCACAGTCCCTAATCAACATGACTCCAAATGGGACCAATACCTTGTTATTTAAGGCATGTGAAGGTGGAAATAAGGAATTGGTTGAGTTGCTGCTGGAAAATGGGGCTGATGGTCGTGTTCATCCTGTCACAAAATACTCGCCTTTGTACATTGCTGCATACTACGGACACAAAGATATTGTCTCAATCTTGCTGAAAAAGTTTCCTGGTTTGGTCCAAGTTCCAACTGTAGAGAAATGGTTGCCTGTACATGCATGCTGCATAAATGGCCATGTAGGGGTTATGGACATGATGCTGAAGTATGAGTACCCACCGGAGCTTATGGTTACATTCCGGCACTTCACCAACGACGTTGAATACGACATGCCTTTTGATATCAACTTGAAAGATGTTTCCGGACAAAATGCGCTGTACATAGCCTGCCAAATGGGAAATCAGCGTTTAGTGGACACGCTTCTAAAACATAAAATAGAGTCCAGAAAAATTGGCGAGAAACGTCCGAGCAACTCCAAACCAGTCAGTCATTCCGCATCCGAGCAAAATTTGTCCAGTTCGGGGGAAAGTGAGAAACCAACTAGTCCTACTAAAAAGAGGCTGTCTGAAGGAATTCAAGGAATTTTACAAAAGTTATCTCTTGTTACCAATCAAAACCTAGTGGGGAACAAAAAGCAGGAAAATCTTATTTGTCCAATTGATATAAATGCATATTGTGAAGACTACCAAACCGCTCTTCACGTCGCAGTGAAACAAAGAAGCCATGTAATAGCATCCTCATTACTTAACGCTAAAGCAGATCCGAATCTCCCAATTTTACCAGCACCCAGTTCCAGTAATGTTTCTAGTCCTTTTGATCATCAAGCGAGAGGAAAAAGACGAGTGGAATCATCAACTGCCTTAGTGGAGGCCTGCCTGCAGAGAGATTTAGGAATGATTGAGTTGTTATTAAAATACGGTGCACGAGACGATGACTGCAAAGCCATGGCGTATGTTTGTAAAGACGATATTATAGTTGGGAAGATACTTGCGTTGAAAGCTCACCAAGACTCGGAAAACAAAATCAATACAGCCTTTATAAATGACAATGTTTTGAAGCGAATTAAAAAGCCTTTATTAGTCTCTTCTGTACTCCCTACCAATGCTGTCACTGTCAACTGGCACAACCAAAAACTGGATAGAATCTCGGAACCTTGGCTGATATCAGCAGCCCTGAAAATTAACCCCAGATTACGCCTAAATCCAAGAAATCAAGCTCTTGCCATCCATGCAATTACTCGATTAGACTTATCATCGAACAGTTTAGAAAAAGTACCTCCAGTGATATGGACAATATGCAGTTTGAAGTATTTAAACCTTAGTCAAAATCATATTGAGCGGCTGGATTTCCCTGAGTGTATTGCAACAGTGTGGTTAGAGGAGCTTTTGCTTCAGGTAATGTCTTGACAAGTTTTAAGAAATTCAAGCAGAAATATGCTAAAGTATTAGTTTTATAAACTCACATGGATATTTTGATTTCCACAGGAAAATCGGTTTGAGTCTGTTCCGGAAGAACTATTCACGAACTTTCCATCTTTGTCTATATTGAACCTTGCAAACAACAAACTGCAAGCCATTCCTCCTACAATGTGGACTGCTTTGAAACTACAAGAACTTAACTTGTCTTTGAACTTGTTGACTGAACTTCCTGCTCTTACATCCGGCATGGAAATTTCTGTATTTGACTCGTTGCCTTACATGTCTTTGACTGGTAGTCCAGAAGAGCCGACAAGCCCTGATTTCGTTATGGTGGATTTTGAATCAAACAGGGAAAAATTCAGAAAAAATATCTCGTCCTCATCTGAATCTAACCTTCCACCATCAGAAGGTCGTCCTCATTCACCTCCGATGGTCCATCAAGCTCTGTGGAGACATAACATTAACATATTAGCTAACCAAGAGTGTTTGGACGGCTCAAAACTATCGGAATTGAGCTGTTTGGTCTCGTTAAACCTGGCGCATAACTCTTTTCACAAAATTCCAAAAGTGTTAGCTTGTCTGGGAACAAATTTGCAAAGGCTGAACTTATCATACAATAATCTCAAGTATATGGGGCATATTGGAGAGTATCCTGCCACACTGCGTCAGCTAGATCTTTCCCATAACCGAATTGAGCGTTGGTTTTACTCCTCCAATGATAATTCCAATGTCAAACTGTCTTGTTTTGCGGCGACAAACGACGTAGATGGCCAATGTGAAGCGGGAGAAAAGTGTGTCCATAAGAAGCATATACGGCTTGAAAATTTGAAGACTCTACTTTTATCAGGCAATCTATTAAAAGCGATAACCGTTGGGGTAGAAGAAACCACTGTAGACGATCTTGAGAGTAGTACCACTTCATGCACCAGTGATTCAGGAGCACGAAAGTCACAGAATCGAAACTTGTGGTTTCCGAACGTTACGATGATTGATCTCTCTGAAAATCGGCTCCGAGAAGTATCTACAAGAGTATCAGAACTTTCAAATTTATCTGTCTTGAATTTAAGCGGGAATACAGAAGTGACAGATCTGCCTCCCCAAATGGGGCTCCTAAATCGAATGTGGAACTTGAATACAACTGGCTGCAATTTACAAGAACCATTAAAATCAATGATTGAGTCAAAAAGATGCAAGACTATGGACATTATAGGATATTTAAAATCCGTTCTTGAAGATGCAAAACCATATTCCAGAATGAAGCTGATGGTCGTTGGTATTCAAGGTATAAGTTTTAAAATAAATAAAAAAGCTTTGCTAATTCTTTATTTGAATTTTTGGTTTGATGGTTCGATTTTATCTGTTCACAGGCATTGGAAAAACTTCACTCCTGAATCAACTTCGTCAGGAGGGTAGTCAAAAACCAGCACAACAAGATGTAAGTTCTGCTAGCACATAAATATACTCTTAAAAACTAAAACTAGTAATGATGACTTTATTGGTGTTTATGCAGCATTGGGCCAAAAGGATGGGTGCTACTTCGAAAACTGGGAATCAAAAGTCGGGAAAGCCAATAAGTACTGTAGGGGTGGATATTGGTTCCTGGGTTTTGGACATGAAAGCGGGTAGATCGGGATCATCAAATTCTTATGGACCCGTTATCTTTAGAACCTGGGATTTTGGGGGACAACGAGAGTATTATGCAACTCACTTGTACTTTCTCTCTCGCAGAAGTATGGATTATATTTTCTAATGTTTTTCCTCAGAATTGAATGTTCAAAATTTTGTAATCGTATAACTTTGTATCTGTAGGTTTGTATCTGGTTGTGTGGAATATATGTGATGGAGAAAAGGGATTAAATGAAATAGTACAATGGCTGGTGAACATTCAGGTTTGCTTAATAAACCCTAAAATTTGACTTACTCTATTTATAAAACATTTCAAACGAGGGAGTAGACGATTATGAGCTTACTTAATGTTTTATCAGGCTCGAGCTCCGAATTCACCAGTGATCATAGTCGGTACACACTATGATATGGTCAGTGAAAAGTTTCCTCCTGGATATTTGGATTATTTGCAAACTAAGATTCGGGACAAGTTCATCTACATTTCAGATCCTGAAAAACGTGGTTTACCGAGAGTAATGTATTCTATTGAGGTATATGAATGAACTTGTTGCGATTCAAGATTTTATTCTGGATCGAATTTTGTCTTATCTGTATATTTTTTGTTTAAAGATTTCTTGCAAAACTCGACATAACATCAAGCAACTTTGTGCAATGATATATGAAACGGTTTTTAATATAAAAACGTCCAACGGAAAACGACTTTTAGAGCAAAAGATTCCATCAAAGTACATTCATCTTGAAGAAATTGTTGCCTACTTGGCTACTGAACGCAAAGCTAAAACAGTTGATCCAGTGTTGAACGAAGAAGAGTTTAAAAGCCAAGCATCAACGTGGATGGAGAAAGCGTTTAATTTGTCATTCCGAGACGATGCAGAGATTATGCAGGTACTCAAATATTTAACCTTTATTGAAATATTGTACCAAACTTGTACGAGACTAATAGGTGTTTTGCGCATTTGGCTAGGCTTGTAGTTTCCTCCATGAAAATGGTGTTCTCCTTCATTATGAAGATAGCACTCTCCGGGATCTCTATTTTCTTGATCCACAATGGTTGTGCGATATGTTGGCACACGTTGTGACAGTTAGAGAGATCAATCCCTTTGCTAAAAATGGAATAATGAAAATCGAAGACTTGAAGCATCTTTTCAAAGCTCAGTCGTCTGAAACTCGAGAATATGTTTTGTCACTTTTGAGTAAATTCGAGCTGGCTGTTCCATGGGATTATATTCATCTCTTGATTCCTTCCCTGCTGCCTTCATATGATCAGGTAACTTGTCTCATCAATTTGGATTGATAACTGTATGTAAATTTCATATTTCAAGTGAAAACTTGTAATATTTTTATAGATGAGAATCGGACAAAATGAGGTTCGCATTCGTGTTCCCGTCCGAAGTAGAGGATGGGCGCTAAAAAGTAGAGCAAATAGAATGAGCCGCCACTTGTCGGAAGATTGTATCAAAAAGTTAAGCTCTCCTCAAACATCATGTGATGAGGCAAAATCACCACCTAGAAGTCCGTCAACTTCGACAGTTGATCCTGGAGGGGACAACTCAAAAGAGAACTTGTACTCGTTTTTTAGAGGAAAAGTACCCTCTTTGAACAGATTCTTACTGCTGTCATATTTCCCATCTGGGTTTTGGCCCAGATTAATAAGCCGAATTCTATCGGATGACAGGATTGTAGAAATTGTTCGGAATTACTTTGTCCCTCCATCGTCATCCGACATAACACAAGAAGTAAGATAATAATACAATACAAGTTTCTGTGTATTAACGAGTCTTTAAGTTAAAGTTGTTTTTATAACTAGGTGGTGAAAGTACTTGATCAAAAGGCTGAATGGTGCTGCTGGCAAACTGGAATGGAACTCAGTTACGGAGAACTGCTGCTCTTGCGGGTGAAAGAAGTTACTGGAGAAAAACCGTTCGCTTTCATGCTTCGACGAGATGATGGGGCACTCTGCGAAACTGATGTAGCTGATGTTAATGAAACTGATAACTGGTTTGTCAGAGAAGACACAGACGAACAAGTTTGGGATGTAGTAGATCTGTCCGAAAGTGGTTTATTGGAACTTCACATTCCGGTTATAAGTCATCATTTGGTTACCCGTTGTGAACATTTATTTCAAAGTATCAAAATTGATAAAGTCCTTTTGGTTTCTTTACCTTCAGGCATTATCTATCTTAGTCAACTCATTTACAGCGCCAGCGACGCCAGATGAAGATTTTAAGCCTCAACCCCGACAGATAACTCTTGAACCAGCCATCGAAAGTCTAGCAAAGTTACTGGCTCTAACAGTTGATCACGTTGATACACTACTGGAGGATTGGTACCCAAGTATAGGAACACGTTTTGTTCACACTTCAGAAGGAAAGTATTTAGTGACTCGACTGATTCCATGTCCAAGATGCTATCCCGGGGATTCTGGAATGTACAATAATACAAATGACATTGGTAATGCCTCTGGGATCAACTCTGGAGGAAAGTCTCCCGTTCCAGGTTCATCTTCTGATTACTCCGGAAAGATTGACGCTTTGAAGGGATTTGGAATGGCAAACCGAAGTCCAAGAATGTCCAGTGATTCAGGTTTCGGTCATAGCCCGGGAAACACCCGCGTATCCTCTGTCGACTCGGTGCCAGAGAGTAAAGAGAAAGACAATGAAGACACTTCTCCAGGAGTAATTCTACTGAAGACCGGTAATAGGGCCGGTTTAGGTTTTGATTCAAGATATGGTGGTGGTTTGGGGGAATCGTCATCCTTTTCAAGTTCCAATTTTAGTGGGTTAAATTTCTTTTTAAAAGGCTCGCCTGGACTTGGAGGTGTTTCTAGAAAAAATGTTACAATGTATTCGTGGAGCGTTGAGTACTGTATCTTGCACTCTCAGAAACAAGCAGAGTTTTGTGTGACGAGTACAGAGAAGAAATCGCCAAATGTAACTCCAAGTGAAGACTCAAGTGACGCAGTGCGCATGAGTGTTAAGTGCCCGAAACATGGTGATATCTCTTTGGAAGAAATCGCACCAGACATATTGTTCATGGATTTGAATTTCCGTTTCCTTTTGAAAAATTCAGAAATACAACGTGGAAATCTTTTAGGTATACACTACACAATCTTTTATGGTAAAAAGCTTAAAGGTGGTATCATGAATAATAAACTGCAATACTTAAATTTCAGGTAGAGGAGCTTTTGGTTTTGTCTTTGGGGGAAAATTAGTTCCTAAATACGAAACCAAGTTGATGGATATTGCGATCAAAATGTTCCAGCCCATTGATCCTGGCCAAGACAATGCGGAAGCGTCTGCAGCATATAAGGCAGCTAAAAGTAAATGGTTTAGGGCACCTGCACAGTCTGCGTGTCGTGCTTACATTGCAGCACGCGGTGAAGTTCGAGTTCTTTACTGGGTCGCACATCCCAACATTGTTCCATTTATTGGACTGTGTCAATCACCGCTGTCGATTATAATGCCTCGAGCTCCAAAAGGCGCATTGGATACAGTTCTGTCAGACTTTAGAAGATCTGGAGATAAAGTTTGTCATGAAACGATACGGGTAGCTGTTTTGCAGGTAAACATTCATTGTTTTCCGTTATTTAATAATTTGCTTGAACCTTGAAAAATCAAAATCTGATTTCTTGCATATTTGTTGCTTATTATAGATTGGAAAGGCACTGGAATATCTACATAGTCATAGAATAATATATAGGGATCTCAAGGCTGAAAACGTTCTAGTTTGGAACTTTCCAAATCCATTTGGACGTCGAGAGGATAACAAAAAAGTTGACATTAAACTGGCTGATTATGGTAAGCGTATTCATGAATAATTAATATTTGTAGTATTTCATGTTAAAAATTAGTACTAAATGGAAGATAAATTATGGTTTGTTTCCAGGAATAAGTAGATCATCGTTCCCGACCGGAAGCAAGGGCTTTGGTGGGACTGAAGGTTTTATGGCCCCTGAAATAATTCGTTATAATGGGGAGGAAGAGTACACTGAAAAAGTAATGTTCCAGTAGTAGCTTTTATTATTGTTGATGAAAACTTTGCAAAGTATTTTGCATGTAATCATTCGTTTATTTATAGGTTGACATATTCTCGTTTGGAATGTTGCTTTACGAAATGATTAGTCTGAAACAACCTTTCGATGGCTGTGAAAATGTCAAAGAAAGTATACTTGAAGGAATGAGACCTTCCCTCACCCAACGTGTAAGCTAGTTGTTTATGTCCAAGTGGAACATGCTATTTCCCATAGTATAATTACATTACTTTTAACACTTAGGACTGCGATTTCTATCCCCTTTACGTTTTGGACTTGATGGTGGTGTGCTGGTCGCACACACCTCGTGACAGGCCTTCTGCGTCTCAAATCGTATCGATAGCATCTTCTCCAGAGTTTACAGTAACTAGAGATATAGTCCAGCTAAATGTGACAAATGTTGTCGCTGCTCTTGGTATACACTACGGAGGTATAACAGACATTGAAATTGTGATTCCACCAGTTTAGTGAGTTTAGTACCATCCTCGGTATTCATTTCATCTTTGTTTTTGTGACTTTAGGGGAACCAGAGGTGTGGGCCAGTTGTTCCACTGGAGGAATTTATTGCTTAAAATTGAAGGCAACTTCGATTTACAGTTGTCACTGTTTTGAATTTATTACTGGAGCTGTGACGGCAATGTGTAAAGTGGATGACCATGTGTGGATGGGTGACACAATGAGCAAAATACATGTACTAAGGTAAGTGCTGCAAATAGTTCGCCGAGATAATACACTAATACTTATAGTAAAAATAACTAAAATATAATAAATGTCTTCACAATTACAGAATTAACGACTACAGTAAAACTGTCGAAAGTGATCTTGAATCGCAAGTTGGATACGTGGGGGCCATCGTCTCAATAAAATATATTGATCTCACAGTAGCAGTTGCATTCTCGAGTGGAAGATTATTTCTCTGTGATAAATCTACAGCGCAACCTATTACTGAACTTGGAAATGCCTCGGTTATTCACTGTTTAAGTCATCGGTTTGTTGGAGATGGGTAAGTTGTACTAGAATATGCAACATTGTCATTTATTATTATCATTTAAAATTGGGGTGTGAATTTGCAGAATGGTAGAACTTTGGGCTGGCGAGCGAGCCGGTCAGATGAACGTTTTCACTATCAAGGATGGTAAAGTGTCTTCTCAAGAAAATATTAACCACTATGAACGTGTAATAGATGCCGTGGAAGTATTATTGATAGATACTCATTCAAATAATGAAGTTATGTTTTCATACGTTTATCCTGGTAAGTTGAATCGTTGAATGCGTATTATAATTCTAATAATATATATTTCTCGTTTGATATAAATTCACAAATGATTAAACACAGGAAGTGTTATTTATGGATGGGACTGCGAGAAGCGTGAAATGATAGCCAGGTTGGATGTTGGAAAACTTTTACCAGTTAAAGAATCAATTGAAGAGGAACTGAATAGCAAGCCTTTGCAGGTATGTGCTGTGTGTTCATCCATGATATTCATTTGCACTGATTTATTGTTAAATATTGGTCATTTAATTAACTTTTTTATAAATTGAAGGTTACTGTACTTTGCTCCACTCTTAACGAAGTATACGTTGGCACTAACCGCGGTTTTGTATTCTGCGCGGACGTAAAACATTTGCGGCCGATTACATCGTTTCGACCGTTTACTGAGGATGTCCGCTCGTTTTGGGTGTTTCGTGAACCTACAACTTTACCAAGCTCAGAGTCCACTCTATCTCTCAACAGTAAATGTGATAATGACAGTGATACACAAGTGCTGCATTCCAGTACAAGCAGCTCTAGTTTAAGTAAATCTGGTGGAGGGGATGCCCAAAAATCCAAAGATGCTAAGAAGGATGATGATAGGAGAGACTCCTCTCCAACACCTAGTCAAAATAGTGATAATATTAATCATAACTTGCAAGTCATTGTAGCACTTGGTAAAGGCAATTCTAGCTTGATAGAAAAAAATACTGGAAACTTGACAGACGAGAAAAAGCAACGACGGAGAGCGTTCGCCATGCTATGGTTTGCTAATGAAGATTGGGAGGGTTAAAATCTGTTTCATTCGGGAACTTTCTTGTAATGAATGCTAGCAACTCTTTTGATTTTGTTTTGCTGTATAGCGATAGCAGGACGTGTGTCCTTGCAAAACAGTGATATCAATAGTTTTAAGATTTTTATAACGGCTCAGCTCGATGTATTCGAAACGCTGCTTTCAAAAGATTTTTCAAGCAATGCAGTAGGTTATAATATGTCTTAATTTATAAGTATTTCTGATCGGTATTTTATGAAGGCAACTAGTACTTACATTGCTAATTTTAATTCACGTAATATATTTTATCAAGCTATCATAGACCGAAGCTTATCAGTATTATGGATAAGAAAGTGCATGCTCAGCTTTTATGTTTAGCTGTGGTGGAGAACAAATTAAGCTTCATTGTGAATCACTGAAAACAAAGTTCGGATATTAGTTGTTTGTGTTTTATTTTACGACATTGTGCGTGTAAGAAACGAATTTTAACGAAAACAATAAAACTGGAGAATAACGAATACTTTTTAACATTTCTGAACATACAAAGCTAATTGCATCAACACTTTAATACCTGTATCTGTTCTACACATTTTTAGAGCTTAAACAACGGCGATGGAAGGTCAATCTATGATTAAATGTCTTGAATTTCCTTCAAAGGGCTAACTGAAGTTTTGGAGCTTGACTGTCCGCTGGAGAGAATGGTAGAATACAAAATGAAGGTTAAATTGGGGAGCATTAAGAACAGCAATCCTGCATCTTCTTCCATAATTTTGAGCTTGCGATGCACGGACTCCTAAAGAATTACACATAATTAACCATCTTAAAATATTTCAAGCTCTTTACCTTAACTCAATATTATGCATGATTAACTTGATTTTCAATCTCACTTGTAGCGTAGTTTGGGTATCTGATGGCACACATGTAATCAAAACCTCCAAGAGCTGACAATAAAAGAAAAATAAGTTGAGATCTCCCGGATGAACTAGTTCCACAGATCCATTTTCACAATAAACGCATGCTTTCCACAGAGCCGTTGTTGTTGCATACAATCGTAAGATTATCTTCTCCACTAGCATTTTCACAAACTGTTCATCTTTTATTTGACTAATGAGAGCATTTATAAAACCATAAGTTTTATAATGTCCTTCGGCCTGTACCACAAAAACAAGCATATTATTATGTAATAAAATTACACCTTGAAATGAAATATATATTTTAAAAATACATGTAGTGGATGTGGGCTGTCATTCAATAGATCGTGTGAATAATTAATAATTCACGTACATCTGATTCATCATCAGTAAAGCGATCTAAGCAGTTATCAAACAAAGTGTCCACCCTCAAATTAATTCGCCTCGTAACAAGCATCGAGGTTTCTTCTGCACACGAATTAATTAAGCTGAATAAGCCATTGGTTATCCTTAAGGATCTTCTGAACTCTTGGTCGGTGAATTCGAAGCTGTTAGACATAACATTATGTTTATATAGATCACAAACATTCGTAATGAAAAGGAAACGCAAATTCATGTCATGACTATGTATACGTTCATGAACTTACCGCGACAAGGAGATAATCTTCTCGAGTCCGTCACAAAGAGTCTCAATCATTCCCATAATTTCTTTGCTCGATTTGTTTGGATTAAATTTCAAATACTTTAGTGTCCACATTAACTGATTAAAAATAGTATTCAGGGTTATCAATGAATTCTCTTTGTTCTCCTCGGAACCATTCTCACTAGCCTGCGTGGACTGGCTTCCCTGACTTCGCATAGATTCTTGAATGTCCAAATAAAGTTCCCTGCTGCAAACAACTGTGGTTCCAGAGTCTTCACTTTTCTGCCTTTTGCTTTCGGGATTTGGAGAGAAACTGATCTTCCGTTTCACTGCGTGGACTTCCAACTGCGACCTGCAAAACAACCCAATATCGTATTATATAGGATTTCACTCGGAAATGATTATTATTATGAAAGAACTCAAGAACTGTCACCTTTCACAGTCTGGAGTTGGCTGTAGAGCTCGCTGCTTTGCTAAATTATCTTTGCCGTTTTTCTCCTAAATCGGGAAGAAATTACATGACATAAGTGTTTAAACTTTTACAAATGAATACCGACACCTCAGTGTAAAGTTAACTTGTTCATGAAAGCGATAAAAAGGCTTTAATTCTCACCAGAGGCTCCACCAAAGACGTCATCGTCCGTTTTAGGTAACCCAGCACTTGTGACGCAATTGAAGCCATGTCTTATCATGCGTTAAACTACACTTGCCTCGTTAAACAAACTACCAGAGATAAGGCAGGGGGATCTCCGTGAAACGGTTAATTCATACAAACTGTAAACCACTTACTAACAACACTTGTTTTACGGCTGAAGTTGTTTAAATATGATCAACAGGGCGAAAAAATTAATAAAAGACAATTTAAGCAATGATAATTTTGAGGAAACTTTTAGTAACTGGAGCTAGAAGAAAAACTCCAAATTTCGGAAATTCTCCAATTCAATGAGACTCTGACCCTGGTCTGACAAAGTACCTACTTGGATGATACGTTTTTTAGATCGAAAAGTTTACATGAATTTTGAGAAGCCCGCCCTTCATTCCAATATCAAAATTTTGCTTAAAAACGCTGCATCTTCGTAAAGCCTTGTTCTTCTTTTGCTTCGTACGGTAATAGCATAGCATGTCATCCAGAAAACGTTTACTTTGTTGTTCATCAATAAAGCTTCTTTGTTTTGATGCATCATCCAATTTTTTTATAACGCCTTGCATGCTGCAAATTGAAATGATGAATGAGCTATAAAAAGAGCGCTGAGCAGAGATGATCGATTACAATCGTGCAAAAAATGAATGAGGTAAACAAAAAAGTGACGCGTAGTAAGATGGCTTTAGCGTAAATTTGCGTTTCATTTCAGTCGATTTTATTTGCATATTAAACTCAAACATAATAGTCAAGTAAACTATCATCATGTCTTCCTGCGAACTCAACACAGTCAGAAGTACATATTTATTTACCAAAATCAAATATTATTTCGGTCAATTGTTTTCGTCATATTCTATTTAAAATTATTGGATTCCGTAGATCCCGTAGATTATAGTTAAGTGCATTTACAATTACAAGATCTTTTTGTGTGAATGGGGAATGATGAAAAGGGAAAAAATCAGATACATAATGAGCTACAAACCAGTATGCAATTTGAGAAATAAATATATATCTCCTGCTCTTTATTCCATACTCTCTGTATGGATCTCTTGTGCCGTCTTATACGGTCGATTGGAGTACCAATCAAAGATGAAAAATGCATACATGGTATATAATTTACTTAAATGATTTTGACATTACATAACCTTCTTAATCAATCAGTATCTCCTAATTTTTTCTCACTTTCAAATCTTTATGATTATCTTGGTTTAGCGTCAAGTGCTATAACGAGTATATCTAAGCAGTACTATTTTTCATTCGTTAAAACCGACTTGGGTTTCATTAGATTTGACCAAATGTCCATACTTCGACCGCTGCTACTTCAAAATCAAGTTCTGGAACTAGTGGAGGTGAACCAAAAGTTGCGCACTCTTCTGTTCGGCCATGGTACAAGTTATCATCCAGCCAAATTCCGCAGTTACCTCTGTTGAGACAAATTTCAAAAAAATTAGAGTTTTAATAGGACAAAATTAAATTTTAAAATTGCAGAATGAGGATTTGCTTACTTTCCAGCGCCAACTCGAAGAAAACTTTCTTCGCTGTGAATGAAATAGAAATTTCCATCAGGCTGCCACTTGAAAACTTCCAAGGGAGGACCACATCGGAATAGAAATGAGTCGCCTATGAAAAAAATGTTAACAGTTAATATAATATGGTAATTTATTTTTTATTAAGATTTTGTCTACATTTTTCTTACATGATCCATAAAAATGCTCGGAGACTCTCAACGCACAAGAGAGTACGGCTCCAAATGCCCTCCCTTCTGAATCCAGAATAGCCAGAATCATTGGAGAATCAATCTTTTCCATTTTCCTGTAAAGCGTATGAAGTGAGTAGCCATCCATTGAAGTGGAGAAGGTCAAAATACACGGGCAGCCGACGGCACTCGCTGGGAATGATTTTCCGATTTGCTTAATATCTGTAATGGTGAGAATCTCCGACATGTTGCCCATGTCAAAAAGATAGAAATCGGTTTCACTTCTAGCGGACAAACGACTTCGAATGGATTGCATACTTCTGGCAGGGGAAACGGATAGCATGTTTGGATCACCGCCAGGGTGTAAAGATTGGGATCTGTTCCGGCGTGCTATAGGGACTGAATATGAAGTTTTGTTTTCTCCTCCACTTCCCCCTGGCTGTCCTTTTTGTGGGGAGGATGCATTCAGCTAATTTTCATAAGCACATTATTACAAGTTATAAAAATTGATGGTATGATGGGCAAGGAATTAATTACTTCAAACCTACCTTGTTTTTCTTTGTCATTTTTAGTCCTATAAAACACTTGCAAATCCTTCGCCATTTTGTTATTGGTTTCACCACATCAAGCGCAACTGACACTTTCTTTGATGAACTGGCAGAGCCAACGGATGTAGAAGATGACGAATTCTTGAGTGAATGATCAGAGCTTTCACTCTTCAAAATTCCTTTTGAAGCTCGGGGATACTGACACATAAAAAGAGATTTTATATGACTAGGAGAAGTTCCGCTTTTGCTTTTGCAGTCCATCGTTATTTAATGAATTGTGTGTTTTGAAAACAACTCGATGGTCTTGATTGAACTTAAAGCTTACCAAGTTGGGATGAGGAGAATTTTCTGGTGACATTTGCATAGAAGTCTCAGTGTTTCCCGGCTTTTCGCCGTCTACGTCAGTAACGACTACCATTAAAGGTATGTGTGGGGCTGATACTCTTCTTAATGCTGCATCAGGGACATCAACTCCAAGTGTATGTGTAGTACGGGCTGCCATATTTATATCGTTTGAATTGTATTCGTTAATATGTAAATTATTTAAGTATAAAGGTAATGCGGAGCACTTTGACTATGTAAAAATGGAGTATTTCTCGTTTACTGATTCATCAACATTATCATTATGCATACACACACTAATAAAAAGGATAATGTTTCAACAAGTCATTTTTAAGCTCATATTATGCATTTCTCGAATACCAAAACAATGAAGACAAAGAGGAAGTTTTGCTCATAGTATTTTGCTTAACTGTAGACGCTATCGTCCAAAACAAAATAATATATCAATCTATTATCATCGCACACCATTAAAGCACTACTATACGCTCATGATAATGGTACACGAGCATAATAATCTAACCACATGTGACCAATTTTGCATTATTCACTATCACGTATCTCTTCTCAGAATGAAAACAAATAGTCTTAAAAATCTTTATCCATAAAACCTCATGTTTCACTCGTCTTAATTTTTCTTGTAACTTTTGAGACACAACGTTACTTCACAATATGTATAAACGGGACCGATCACCAACCCACAAAGGAAACCAAAATTCTGTTTCTGGAACAAACTTGTTTGCTTGTGCACTACGCGTAAATATATGACTAGTTGGCGTATGCAAAAACTTCGTTGTTTTCTGTCGTTTAATCTAAAAAATCTGAACTAATTAGTGACAAAATTTAAATCTATGTGGAAGCCAAAAAATAAATCATGTGCATAGGTCGACAGGAAACTCTGAACTTTTGCGTTAGGTAAAATGGTCGTCCCTATACAATTTGGCGAATCCAAATTTTAGCCTGCAAATCTCAGGAGAGCTCCAGCGCGAGACGAAAGACTACCAGACGCTAAAAGTTATTTAAGGTAGTATAGCGATAGCGATACCCAGTGAAATAGCGTGGCTCTACATCTACAGGCACATTATAGAGCAGTAATCCCAGTATTAGCAAAGTGTTGAGTTTAAAAGTAATATTATCATCATCATTCATAATATGTATAATATTCATCAGCAAGTGTGTTCATTGCATTTTACGTAGTTGTTCAACAGGTTTTAAAGGATATATGTAATGAAGATGATGTGATGATTATGGGAAAAATTTGTGAGTGCGATGTAATTGTAATCCTGTTTTGTAAAAGGTACCAATAAATAGACTGTACTGTTTGCTTGCAGGAAAAAGAGAGCGTCTAATATGGAATTTTTTTGGGAGCTAACTAAAAATTAGTTCGTGTTTGATGTACGCCAGAGCGTAGTGCGTTGTGAATGAGTGAGATATCGTTGAATGAGATGCTGTGTATCAGCCACAGCTACAGTAAAATATGAACTCATCATGTCCATTTACTGGATGCAATATTTGCCAATATGAATTTCATGTTTCAGAATTAAGACGGTTAATTACCTACATAAAGCGTTGTTTTTAATTTTACAATATTACGATTGAAATCGATTAAATATTTTCAAATTTCGAGTTCCCATTTCTAAGTATACTAATGTAGAAAAAATCATTTATTTATTGTGATCAAATCAGTTCTGATATACCAAAAGTCATTATTTCTGAGTACAGAAGTGTCTACTTCGTACATTGACGGATTCTTCTCTTGTTCAAAATATGCACATTATCAGTTTAATCATGGGAATAAAGATAAGGATATCATTTATAGAGAAAATATTGAACTTTCATTTGTCCTCTCAGTGACAGTAGTTTGTTTTCTAACGCACCATCTGCATGAAGCATCTACTTTTGGCTAACGACATTGCGTTGTTTATTAATTGTATTCATATCACATTATATAGATTTTAAGCTACTACACATTAATTAATAACTTGAAAAGCGTTCTTAGATACGCTTACAGACATCAGTACCAAGTTCACTAAGAAATCATTTTTACAATATGGGTTTTGAAGAAAGATAATATGATAATAATTCTCTAGTTTATTTTTCCATGTTATGTAAGAGTAGTAAAGCATGGAGATCAAACCAGCATTTTGACTGAATTCTCGTAAATTCAGCAGTAAAGTCGAGCTGTAATTGGTGGAAAATGAAAAAAAAAGCCAACGCGAGCTCAATTCTTCGATGGTTCCTTTTGACTGATTTTTTACCAGTGGGATATACCTTTCTATTACACATACATACTTAATGTGATGATAAGATTACACGATGGTGCTAGGCTGTTCCTATTTTAATACTCTCGTTTTATTTTTATTTTTACTTTCCTGTGAGGATACACGTGAGAAAATATACTGCTTCATACTGGAAGGTAGTAAACAGAACCTATTTAACACTGTTTATGGCACTGATTAGAGATAAAATTAGCACGTTTGTGCTATGCATCTGTGCAAAATGTAGCCATGATTATCCATTTCCTATCGAAATCCGTATACTGAACTTGTTTTCATAATGTACTCGGCCAGTCTAAAAACGAATGTCCAAGCACTTTCATTACTACTTTAAAATCGCTCACGCTAACATTTTAATGGGGTAAAAATGCATTTTTATGCATGTATCATTCTGTCCTGTTCCTGTGTAAATCTCTTTGACAAGGCGTTGTTTTTATATCTGATGCTCATGAAATTTGACATGACTTGGTATTTATTGAAAATGCATTGAAATTTGCAAGCTGAGCATGCATGAGCAAGCACTACTAACTGCTAACACCATGCAAGTAATTTTATTCATGGATAAATTTTATGGTGAATGAAGTAGAAAACTACTCCCCACGTAGTTATTATAGATCTATGACGGAACGCATACTCATATTAGTCATGTTGCAAAACTTTATCGAAAAAACTCAAGCATGGTAAATTAAAGTGCAGTATCAATGTCAAACACGTAACAAATCAGCGTTGCCAAAGACAGATGTCATTAAAACTGAAAATTCACAGTGAATGTCTAAATATTTGAGATGTAGAATAGACACAATCATATGCAGTATAATATTCGTATTGAAAGTTTTGTTTTATGGTCAAATTATGGCATCCCGTGACATTTTCATATTTTGAAAGCACCACAGGTTTTAAATGTTACGTACTAGCTAACGTACTATATTCTTTGAATATTTCATATTCAATACAAGGTTTATTAATACTATAGTCTTGCAAAATATTAGCTTTTTAAATGGACGAAAAAATTGCTCATATAGAATTGGGGATTATGTACACTGTACATATTTGGTGATACCTGTGGATTTTATATAAAATGACGATTTGCAATCAAAATACCAACCAACAACCAATTCGTAATGCACTGTTTACAAAAGCGGGGGTGTATAATAGTGAAGTTGCGTTGCGTATCTCTAAGCCAAACATTTTATAGTGTCTACATGCTACGAAACTTTTAAAAGCAAACAAATATTGATGCCATTGGTTTGCACAATTTAATAAATCATAATTATTTTGTTAATTGCGCAATAAAGAAATGGTGTGCAAATACAGCGCATTCAAATGTAGCAGCTACGTAATATCGATATCGACATCATGTTTTGGCTTTCTGTAGACAATGGGTATGTTTTTAATCTTTGAAGAGAAATATTTTATGAAGAGATTTTATTTTTATTTTTTCACCATTGCACGATTTCACCGGATACAGAGACGCCCGTTTTTTATGGAATGTAGAGCTGCTATTTGCTATGCTTAAACCTTTTCTAAAACCTGCCATTAATTCACTATAGACAAGATATGTAATATTTATGTGCATGTATGCATTACAAAAACAAAGCACGTATTCCCTCTAAATTTCCGGGCTCGTGTCTGTTCCATCATTCAAAACATAGCAATAAAGCGAGTGTTTTCATGCGATTCATCTTTGATGTTTCAAAGATAAGAAAAAAACATGGTTCAAGTTGGTGCTTCTGTCATGGTCTTATGATTTTTCTACGACCGAAAACAAGTTTTGTTTCCATCTACACTTGAATGAACAATGTAAGTTCTTTTAAAAGTTAAATGCCCGTATGTTGTGGTGTAGGTAATGAAATGTGGTAAATATGATTCTGCTTGGAACAATGTTTCATTTTCTCGGTTTTGAAGTATTTTGAAGTTCTCTAATCACTAAATTTTCGAGTAGGATGGACAAAATCTATTTGAACTTACCCAAGACGCGTTTATGTAAAAGCTTTCAAAACATATTGCAACTTAAGGACTTTCAAAACTTTGCTTCTCGTCAGTATTTTTGAATGCATAGAAATCACGAGCAATTTTCAAGGTGAGCAAAATGAGGATAAAATTGTTTCATGTTGCAGTCCTGTGACTGCCTTCAAAATTACATAAAAGTACATAAAAATAGGTATGAAGAAATATATTGGCAAAATAACACAATCGACACGAGCTATCTTAGGTACCTATAATTGTAATCGCCAAAACCGAAGAAAGTCACTTAAAGCAATACGCAAAAGCCAAAAAATTCATTCTAAAGTACAATGTAGTAATGCATGCACTTGGAACATTATAATTATGATTCCTCTAGTCACCAAATATTAACTTACATTTGATACATGTTGAATTAAAGTTTTCACAAGCTCACAAAATTGAAAAACGTTTACTAGGTTATGGAATGAAATAAATGTTTCTTATGAAATTGCAACACCATCAAAGCTATCAAATAAATGCTTTTTAGAGTCTCACTGGAGGAATTAGTAGCACCTGGCACAAGTATATAATATTCATGACGCAAGTGCATATTACAGAAATGTTCATATTTTTATTCTCCAAATATATGTTTTTAAATGTAACACGTACCTGTATGCTTCCATGTTATTTGGCGCTTTAATGTAACTTCCAGAACAACGAAATGCAACAATAAACGTCATTCATAGTGGCACTCTAGTGGAAAGACGATAGCAAGCAGCAGCTATTATTTTATGTTTTTGTATTTGATGAAAGAACTCCTAGCTTAGCTCTGACTTGGACTTTAATCTACAACTTTCCTTCTTCTCGTTGTTCTTTTGAATACTTTTCTGTGATCATAAGTCGCAGCATTGCACTAGGTTGCTGTGATGGAACAAGAGACAAAGGTTTTATCATCAATAAATCCAAGTTATTACTTCATAGTACAGTCTCAGAGCAACGAAAGTACAAATGAAGCTACTTATTTGTTTTGTCGTTTATCTGTCTGCCCGTTTAAATATGTGTTAGACTGTGAATCTTGAATTTTAACTATGCATCTCCTTATAGGTTTAAAGGGTTCCTCCAACTTTGACAATTTTAGGTCGTTGGGTATGAACTTGGTATTTATCATATCATTATAATTTAACTTGAGAAACTCATGTATAAACTCTATTACTCCAGAGTCTAGAGCATTAACATGATATGAATAATAATCAACAAGATAAAGATATGAATTTTCTGCAGACGTTTTGCTACTTTTTTATTTCTGTCCCGAAAATACTTTTTAGATGCACATATGCATTCATACATGTAGCCTTTAAAATATGAATGACGCACAGAAAATAATTTGTTTTCTTAATTGTGTTTCGTCATTACTGTAAAGATAAGTTGGTAACTTCTCAAATTACATAAAAATCGTAGGATTCCTCCCGTCACGCTTAACTTTCAATGGAAGATTTTTTAAACCTCATTTCTTCACTATCTAAAATTTCACACGCTGTTGGAAGAGTGATCCACACATGTAGTCGTCCTAATAGCATACATATTGACGGTATTGTGTTTTCTTCCCATAACTGACATTCCAAAAACTGTCTAAATTTTATAACCTCGTAAATATTTCCTTTAATATTGGATTCCATCTAGCTGTCGTGTAAAAGTAATGAACAGCCTTATCGTTTTTAGTAACTGGTTACTGCGTTGTTGTAAACATCTACAAACAGGAAATAGCTTTATGACTTCATTCTGCATAGGTATGTCATAAGAACTTGAGTGCTCTGCCCGCACAGTTTTTTTATTTGTACGACTCGTATGTTTATTGGCAGTGCTCGTAGTAGTGATTTGTTCTTCGCATAATAAGAGATGTTAGAGTTGGAGATTGCTTTGTTCGCATGCGACAACCTGACATCATGGTGGATCTGATTATACGACATGAATGATGAGTGTAAAACCAACATGCTCCCTGAAATGCAAAGTTCAATATCATTAGTTTGCAAGCAATGACTTACTGTATGCTTTTTATACATCAAGCGACTACAATCGAATTTGACCAAGGTAGAAAATTCCTTGGTTTGAGTCAAAACAGTGCGTTCACTTTTTAAAATTTAGTTATGTCTCTCCATGTCATTTCTTTTCTCATGCAAATTTTTCTAGTTCATTTCTCTGAAAGTACTTGATTTTCTTACAGCACAACTGAAAACTGGTGTATAGGTACACGTAAAAGTAATCATATTCTAGCGTGAGCAGTAGTACAATTTACTACATAATATGGATGAGACTAAACAACCTCTTTGAGAGACAATGGAAAAACAAGAGGTGAAAAATGTCGGCGTATTTCAACCGTCTAAATGCAAAATTATTTAATCTTCATTCATCACCTTTTGTCACCACTTAGGACAATTATTACAACTATACTTTCATTCTACATTTGAATACAAGTCAAAAATACACATCATTCTAGTATTCTTAAAACGTAAGTATATACGGTTGTCAGTCTTTCGCCAGTTATAGAGGTACTAATACATCATTTTACACGCTAATAACACTCATAAAGAACTTATAAATATCCTTTGGTTAGGTACACATAGTTCATTACAAATAAAACGCTGAAAGTCGCGAATTCAGATGCATTCCACAACTTTGCCACTTTTCATACATTACATACTACATACAGCATGTTAGCATACGAAGTTTAGCTTAAGCTAATTAAATCAGCTCTAAATCTAGTGACATTGAAAATGTTATAATATCTTACGTACGTCGACGACACTCCTACTTAACCGTCCCATTGTGCTGGGTAGTTCTGATGTAGAATTAGACTGGAATTTTATTGACAGGTATCAATCCACAAACGTGTTCAACTTTAACGGAACATTCAGAGCACAGTTTATATATTACATTTCCAGCCTTAGAAGGACTGAACTGAGATCTAACAATAATGACTATAAACTGTAAATACTTTTTTACATTAATTTTTGGCATGCGTATCTGATTGAGCATTTCATACAAACATTAGTGAGTTATCAAATGCAATCAAGACGGTATCAATGTTGATTTCCGGAAAAATTGTTTCTCGAGTATTCCATGGTCCAGTACTTAGTCACTACTGCATAAATTAGGAGCTCGGAGCTCGCATGACAATTACATAATATTCCTGCATACATCTACTTCTCAGAAAAAGAGGAAAAATAGGGATGAGGTTATCTAAATTACTTTCTACCTAATTCTGTCACAGCTGTCCGAACGTAGGAAAAGTCTGCATTCGACAAATTAATGATAAAAATACCTTTGCATGTGCTACACTTGGTAAGCAAGTCAAATGATTAGAATATTCGAGGAAAAGCATGAAAACATTTTGTTAATTTTTCTGTTGTCTGCTACTTTAGTCGGCTTCCGCAAGGACAAAGTGAACTTTGAAGAATTGGTGACATGCAATTTTGAATGATTATTTGAAAGCCTCTCCTGCATGATGTCATGTCAGACAACTTTGCTTTCAATTCTGCTTTGAGCTGATCATTGTAGACTTTATTTATTATAGAAAAGTATATAGTGACGCGTGGTTAATTGCAACAATTAATCTCCTTAATGGCCTTTTAAAGTAAGTACTTCTCATCTAATTCCCGAACTTATACTTTACGAAATTCTATATAGCATGATTTGAGTTTAGAATAACACACGCTTACAAACTTTTTCTCACGTGTTCGGCTCGCAGATATTATTATGGCACATGGTAAAATAAATGAACAAGTTCCAGAACCGTAAAACTACGGCGAATAACAAAACAAGTAAAAAAACTCAACCCAAAAATGAACGCGCTTATGGTAGTACAGACTAAAAAGACTGTATCTAATATGAAGTTACTCTGTAGCTATATCCATTTGTTGAAGCTATATATAGTTGCCTAACAAACGTTGGAGGCATATATGTAACTATTGAATGACAAAATACGACAAACTGATGGTGTCATCTTTCTTCGTCACTACATTAGATAACATAATAACTCCTTATCCGTTTTGTACACTCATCTTTCCGTAAAAGATGATATCGCCGTATACTTTCACATTAATGATGATATGATAGTGCAGATTTTCCTTTGCTGCATTGATCTCATGTTGCCCATGCTATGGAACCACTTCTGCCAATGTGACTCACGGAATCATGGTTCACATTATTTCCGTTTCGCGCTATCCCTTTTTCCTTCAGGTACTTTTGAAGAGCCATTTCATGCCCTAATTAACAGTAATTATAAAATGTGAGCATGTTGAGAGCTCCTGTTGTATCTGCTTCAAGGAAATGTCGGAAAACTTGTGAAATATTTGTTTACCTGGATTAGTTCCAATTACTTGTGCAGCTTCAATATCAAAATTAGGATGAGAACCAAGGGCAGAGATGGCTCGTGACACGCCAACTCCAGGACGTCGGATGCCATGTTCAACAAGGTCTGCACCGAGGAGTTCCTCGTGAGCCTCCATTCGTATTGGAATGAATTTGTTGATAATCTAGTGAAAAGACATTATGCTACTTAAGAAGATCGATCATTCCATTATGCATGCTCAAGGACTCAATTAGTCTATTACGTCGAAATTTACGACACACATAAGCATCACGGTAAGATTGCCTTGCCTTGGATCTTGTATCAAGCACATCTTTAAATGTTATGAATGTTGTATGAAAGTTTGACAAGTCCTTCTATAATTACATGTTGTAATATAATATGATTATGTAGTCGTACTAACCCACAATAGAATGAATGTGACAATTCCAGACCAAAGAGCGAAACTGACAGCAGCTAATGTTTGGACACCGAGTAAGTATGCATCGCCACCTTTGAAAATTCCAGCTCTTCCATGAGTCAACGAAAGCAACATTTCTCCATCCGCGAATAAACCTATAGCAAGAACTCCCCAGAATGCAGATAGTCCATGAACCGATGTCGCTCCTACTGGATCATCAATATGCAGCCAGTCAAAGAATGGTATACCGATACAAGCCAGTGCTCCTCCAATAGCACCAACTACAATAGCTTCCCATGGGCGGTAAATGGCACAACCGCCTGTGACTGAGACTAAAGACCCAAGAACGGAGCTGATTAAGTCCAAAATATCAAATTTCCCTTTTTTCCTCACAAACGACCAAATGAGACCGATTATTCCTCCTCCAAAGGAAGCATTGATTGTGGCAACGGCAGCACGAGCTGAAAACTTCCATTTTTCCCCACTAACTCCAAATACACTGGGAAATCAAAAACGTTTCTTTTAATAACTTGAATAAATATTGCTAGCTCTTTTTTATTGAATAGAACAACAAAAAATTAAAATATCAGACCTGCCAGAGCTGAATGCTAGCCATCCCCACCAAAGCATGAATAATCCCAATAGCGCATTTGTCGGACTTCCCATAGGCAATGGATCGTGACCATGATCATATCTTCCTAGTCGCGGTCCAAGCATCCAAGCAGCGACGAATGCTGGACACACAAATATTATTTGTTTAACTAAAATATTATAAAGGAGCGCAAGCTTCTTATTGGTTTCGTTCATGTCTGTCTGTCTATTCAGATGATATCTTCAGAACGAGTTATCGGGTTCGCTTCAAATTTGGTACACTAGTAGTACCATAGACCAGCGTTTTGATTTTCAGATTCCTAGGTCAAGCACTTTTGAAGTTACGGACACCTTAAGGTACAATTGATAACTCAGTGATAACAGTGTGCTAGGGGGCTGAAAATACGTTCATAGGGGTTTTCGAGGGTGCTGAGTTCGAATCTTTTGTCAGCTTGTGCATTAATTATGGTTGTTTCTTTGTCAATGGGTGCTTACGCTCCTTCAGTACCCCGATTGTACCGGTTTATTGCATCTTAATTCCCATCCCATGTTTTCCAAAATCAATACTTACCACTTGAGCCACCAATTAAATGGACAGCACCTGAACCCCCGATGTCAATAGCCCCTAGCGTTTTCAAAAAGCCGTGTTGTCCCCCTTCATTAAAAAAATAATTATCATTGAAGGATCATCATGTCTCTAGAAAAAGAAAAACTAACTAAAGTTAACGAACGCTCAATAAAATCCTATATTAGACTTACATATCCATCCTGCAGGTACACAGTATACAATCTGAAAATGCGATAACAATGTCTTATATACAAGAGTTTCAAGAACCAGAGTCGCAATTCAAATTTGCTTTATTCTATTTTACCGTATTGAGAAGAGAAAATATACAATAGGCCCGAAAATTACAACGCTCAGCCATCGCACCACTAACAATGGTAGTCGCTGTTGTTGCAAAGCTTAGCTGAAACAAGAATGTACTGAAAATAGGCCCCATTTCATCGATATCTATAATGATAAGAAATAATGGGGAAAGCTTAATCTGTGTCGTGAATGCGTTCTCTCCATTAACCACATATCAACATTAAATCGAGACTTTTACTTGTCCCAACTTTTCTTTGAATTCATATTAATAAGTGCAAACAGTACAAAGTGAAAAAGTATGTACCTATCACCCTTGCAAAACGCGTGTTATGCGATGTGATTTTTATTAAATCATACTGTCTTTGCTCATGAAAGGAATAGCAAAAGTGTCTTACCCGCATCTACCGCAAAGTAGCCGAAAGCAATAAATGGATTAGAATAGAGTCTTCCGTATGTCAACCCAAAGCCAAAGAGCCAATACGTAATTCCACCAAACACTGCAATTGAGGTGAAATGCATTAAGATAATTTGTCTCATTTCGAATTAATGTACACTGAAGTGAATCTTCATTGACGTGTTTGAAGCGAGAAATATAATGTATCTCTGTTTTATTAGATTAGAAGAATAATGGACATCGGTTCAAGATAAGCATTTTTAGTTATTTTGGAGGCAAAGCATTGTGATAGCAGATTTCATTTATGCATGTATAATGATTGTGTATATATTGTGTATTGTGTAACGTACCAATATCCACCACATTTTTCATCATGATGTTTACTTCATTTTTCAAGGAAACACATCCAGACTCCAACAAACCGAAGCCTGTCATGTAAAAAATGTACAAAAAGGAAATTAATAGCATTCCATCTATCACCATTCAGCGTTTAAAAGAGAAGACTACCAATGTACGACGCATTTAGAAGAAATAAGGGAAGTCTTACAAAAGTGTCAAAGGAATGAATTTAAGGAGGCAAAAGGGCAAACGTTAGAGTCAACACAAGTACAATGAAGAAAAGGGAAAACACGCGATGAATAGGGATACGTAACGTGTCTTAATTTACAACATATGGAATAATTGTTTTGGAACTGAATCATACACATCATGGCGCAATAGACTGTGTGGATAAAAATTAATTTATAGTTTATCATTCGGGGTTTGGCTATAACGCACATAAAATGCATAACGTTGACGTAACATTTTTTGGGTGAATCGAGGGTGTTTTTAGTTTAGTTTAGTAGTTATATATAAAAGTATGCACAATACCTGTTTGCATTGTGAAAATGATGAACGCAGAGGTGAGAATCCTGAAAAGAAAACATACTAAATATCAAATTTGTAAAATCCATTATATGCTTATAACATTTTCAGGAAGAACAATGGAACATGTTCTGAGAATGTACATCATATTGACTTATTATGTGTTACAAACTTAATATGTAAAAATGCGCATATTTAATATAAACTATAGCCCTATCAAGTAAGTCCATAATTGCATCTTATAATTTAGAGGCCATCTACTTCTTAGTCTGTGTAGGCGCGTCCCGCGATGAGTTGTCATGCAACGAATTTCCCAACTTTCATCGACGGCAATGTGAAATCAACAAAAATGCACTTCTCGTGCATTTTCTCATTTTGGAGGATTCGCCGTCAGTTCTCTCGTCATTGTCGTCCAGTCGTCGTCGTTTGAGTTCGCAGCAGTCAGTTTTTGAGTCAAGTGCCAAAATTAGTAGTAGTTTTGAGAAAAGTGTCAAAATTGTAGTTTTTCATTGTTTGTAGCAATCAGCAAAATATCGCTAACGCTGTATTGCCCATAAATTGTCAATTGTTCTTGTGTGTTTGATACAAATAAAAGTTTGTCAATATTTGTATCATATCTCCCCGTGTCCAAGTCTACACTTCATTTTATTCTTCGTAGACGCGCTTCTACAAGTGGTCCTTCTCCCTTTTTACGAACAGTTCTGTGGAATCAACAGCCATGTATTTGAGATCCGGAAGAGAGCTCGAGGCACCAAGGCCAACAGCAAGACCTCATTCAGCAACCGAACAAGTCGGAGCTGGCGTGGAGGAACTCATCCCGGACGACAACGGTGTGGCAACGGTAAATGCACTACCACCACTCGCAAGATCAAATAGCAGACTCAGCGTTCATTCTTCTGCGTCATCTGGACGGAGCGTTCGATCTGCACTGAGATCTGTGGACTTGGATACACGACGAAAAGAAATTGAACTCAAGACACGTATGGAACTGGAACTGTTACAAATTGAACGCGAACAAAGGCACCTGGATATATTGGATGAAAATGGGATCTCCGACGAAGAAGATCTATTCCTGGGAGATACTGTTCCCCGTGGAGGTAATGAATTACCTCAAACCTTGCCTTGTGGAGATACTGAGACGAATGGTGGTAGAGTTCCTAAAGTACATGCAACAAGTGAAGACCCCATCCAAAAAATCGCGGACGCAATCGTAAAGGCTGTCTCGATGTTACCAACGCAAAGGTCAAGTCATTCTGAAGATTTGAAGGTAATGCTCGCCCGCCAATCAGCCAGCAAATATCTACCTGATTTCTCTGGACTGCCAGAGGAGTGGCCAACCTTCCTGTCTCAGTTTCGTCGATCGACTGAGCTCTGCCAATTCAAGAATGATGAAAACATCTGTCGTCTTCAGAAAGCCCTCAAAGGAGCAGCATACACGGCTGTCCAGTCAATGCTTGTGGTTGGAGGGAACCTGAGTGACATCATGCAGACTCTGGAGATGAGATTTGGCCAACCTGAGATGATCATGCGCACGCTTGTGAGAAAGGTTCACTCGCTTCCTGCGCCCTCTGAAGATAAGCTGGAGACATTCGCTGACTTTGCTGTTGCTGTGAAGAACTTGACTTCCACAGCTAAAACTCTAGATCGGATAGAATACCTTCTAAATCCTCAACTGATGGAGGAACTTGTGCAGAAGCTTCCCAGTATGATGAGACTTGAGTGGGGAACTTTCATTGTTGAATCTAATATGGAACACTCTAACTTGGATGGCTTTGCAAGATGGCTGGAGAAGAAGGCTCTGGCTGCTATGAGGGTAGCTGTGTACCCTGAAAAAAGAAGACAAGTGGATAATCGCCAACATCAGCAAAAGGACAGACGACCCGACAATCTGTTTGCTTTTTTGGATGATGAGAAATCGTGCTTGTTTGGCTGTGAAGAATACCATGGACTGGATAAATGTGAACAATTCCAGGACTTGGATATCAAATCTCGTTGGAGCTTTGCGAAAAAGCATAGGCTGTGTTTCTGTTGCCTGAGAAGTGGGCACTCTGGGAAAGACTGTAGGAAGAAAAGAAAGTGCAAGCATTTCGATTGTGAAAAAGATGACCACCACTACCTGCTTCATTTTGCAAAGACTGAGAAGAATGAAGATGCAGAACTTTCACAGGAGGGGGAATTCTTCGGACATACCGTCGATAGTGAATCGAGTGAAGTTATGTTGAAAGTTCTGCCCATCGTAGTTCGAGGTCCAAATGGATGCATCAAGACACACGCCTTGCTAGATGATGGTTCAACTGGAACCGTGATGGAAGCCGCTCTTGCTGAAGAACTCGGTCTTACAGGAGAAGAATTTCTGCACTCTTCTTCTTGGCTTGATGGAAAAACATGTAGGACAACGAGCCGTCGTGTGTCAGTGTCAATTGCTGGAGCTAATGATGAAGACTATTTGTTAAAGAACGTGAAAACTAGCCCCACCTTGAATCTTCCCTCCACAACAATTGATTTGAACAAGCTGAAGAGGAATTGTAACTACCTGTGCGGACTTCCTCTTTCTCCACTTCAAAATGCAAAGCCAAGGATCCTGATTGGACAGGACAATTGTGGGCTTTCTGTGAGCAAGAAGACAGTGGAAGGTCCTTCTGACGGACCTGTTGCCACACTCACTCGACTTGGCTGGGTGCTACATGGACCAGTCAACACTCACCGCAGCATAGTGAACGATGCTGAAATTGAGGATAAGTTTGAGGATACTGTGGACAGAATGCTCTTCGTGAATGATGCTAACACAGAAGTTGCTGGTTTGTTTCAACAACAAGGTGATGAATTGGAGGAGTCAGTGAAAGTACAGTTCCGTCTAGATGCATCGGATGCCAAGCCGGTTATGAAGATATCTGAGTCTAAGGACGTACGAGCTGAGGATGTGGTGAAAAAGCTTACCGACTGCATCGGTCCTACTATGAAGGCTACAGTGACGTCCCGTTTGCAACGAAAAGTTCCAGCTCTCATGTGGACATGCAATGATCGGACAGAAAGTTTCAATGATGTGGATGATACCGTGAAGAAGAAGCAAAAAATTGATAAGAAGAATGACCTGTTGGGTCAGTTGACATGGACGGAAGAAACAGGAAGGATTTCGCAGCATTTTGGAGGAGTCTGGCTAAGAATGATACGTTGTTTCAAGAAGTCAAAACATACAGTTCGTGATCGCTTAATCGTCAACCCCAGTCCTCCTGTTATGGAACGCGCTACAGAGAGTGATGGAAATGCGGTTCCATCACTGGAGGGGGTATGTAGGCGCGTCCCGCGATGAGTTGTCATGCAACGAATTTCCCAACTTTCATCGACGGCAATGTGAAATCAACAAAAATGCACTTCTCGTGCATTTTCTCATTTTGGAGGATTCGCCGTCAGTTCTCTCGTCATTGTCGTCCAGTCGTCGTCGTTTGAGTTCGCAGCAGTCAGTTTTTGAGTCAAGTGCCAAAATTAGTAGTAGTTTTGAGAAAAGTGTCAAAATTGTAGTTTTTCATTGTTTGTAGCAATCAGCAAAATATCGCTAACGCTGTATTGCCCATAAATTGTCAATTGTTCTTGTGTGTTTGATACAAATAAAAGTTTGTCAATATTTGTATCATATCTCCCCGTGTCCAAGTCTACACTTCATTTTATTCTTCGTAGACGCGCTTCTACAGTCTGTTCCAAGGATTACTTTCACCTTCATATATATATTATTGCAAGAGTCCCTTTACTTTCTAAGCGATATTGAAAAGGACATTCGCTATGCCATCTTACCAAGTAGCGTCATCCCAACTGAGTTCTTGATTTGCACTTGGTCCTCCGACTTGCCCTGTATCATTCCTTGTGTGGAAACCTGAAATGTGACACGTTAATTTGGATCCAATGAATCTCCTTTTATTATTTATTATGATTAGTAAACAGATTTACGAAGTAGACAATAGTAGTTTCTCACTAAAAGGCTCACTAATACAAGAAGACATCTTGTAAAATGAGATACAGGCTACCTATAATTCATGCGTGTTTTGTTAAACCGTTGTTTTTAAAAACAATGACTTATAGTATCCCATATACTACCCCATTAACTACATTACACTTGAAACAAAACTAATATGTATACATGTAGCGATCTCGAAAACTTTTATTAGTTACAAGATTAAAAATGAAATAAATTGCATTCCTCGATTCTTCATCAAGATACGATAAAATTCAAATTCGTAAGAAGTACATAGCGAATTTCACGAACTCAGCGATCCATGCTATCTATTAAACTTGTCATCGATTCTGATTGATAGCTTTTCCCCATTTTCCTATTATGTCACGTTTTTCATCATTTCCAGCATCCTTCACTTTCTCTTCTACTTACTTCACAAAGAGAAAAGCACAATACGAACTGCCATTCAAAAGTTATGAGAGCATGCCATATATAAAGTATTATGTTGTACAAATTGGAGACAATGAAATAGGGACAAGTAAAAATATTGAGTCCATTGAGATTCGATTCTAGCATAATCATAGTACGTATTATAGAACAGAACTGTAGAGACCATGCTGTTATTCACTCGTTTACATCATCTACAATCAGTGGTTTCCGTATGACAATGTAGAAGCTGTAAGTTTCTTCATGTACCAAAAGCCAACTTAAACTTACTCTACTTACTGAATCAGAATCGTGGCAAGATTGGAAAAAGTAGTTATTAAAAACTACGCACTAGAAATAAAGTATTTTACTACGCAGAAAACTTCCAATGCAATTGACAACATTCAAAATTGGATTACTTCACAATATCCATGTCACTTCTGTCACTTAATTTCAAAGTATGGAGAAATCTATATGCATTTCTTTACTTTTCAACTTCGTTGTGAACTAAATATGATATGCTTTCACTTCGTGTTCACAAACGTTTGTACTATATTGGTATCTTACGATTAATTCTTTTAAGCCTGAAGATTTGCCACGGAATGTTTGCATATCATATGAAAAGTGAATATTGGACGCACCCTGCATACAATAATTTTTTTGAAAGGAATAACGTATTTTGCGTCTGAGATTCCAGCCATTATCAGAAAGTAGGGTAACTCGTACTTCAATAAATGCCTAAATAAAGTGTGAGTGAACTGCAAAAATTTGGTTAGCATAATATTATGTCATAAGTTATAATACGCTGGGTATACAAGTAGTTAAACATTTTATTGAAAATCAGAAATGGCATATTTGTAAATTGAAAATGGGAAATTCATTTCACGCAAGCAATACTGTAAAAAATATTTCAAAATCAATGCACAGCTACATTGCGTGATCATAAAAATTCAAATCTAACTCTAAAAGTCTTTTCCACGAGAAGAATAGCAGTATTAACACCTACTATCACATACAGTGTACGTACATATTAATTTTCCATTAATGTAATCTCCATCGGCGATTGCGATCAAGATATAAAGTCAGTATGCCACCGAGTTACGCACTGAAGGTATAAACTGATAGTACTACCCAAAAAGGATAAAAAAGCTTATTGAGTGACAAAGTCAAGACTTTCTTCCATTTTCGATAAGCGTCGATTTCCGGATTTAAATGTTCTACGTATTGCATATGTGATTAAAATATAAATACCGTAAAATCTTAAATTGACTCCTCTTCGGAATTACGCGCCCACTTTAATAGACGCCCCAGTGTCTACGGAGAAAAAAATTATTTTGCACGTAAACGCCGGGGCGTCTATTTCAGATTTTACGGTATATTATGTCCTTGTCAACTACAAGTGGTCTAATGCAGTGTAAAAACTTAGTTTTACAAATGTTACCTTGTTAGTGGGATCGGGAAAAAATTACCTGTGCAGCATAAGGTTGACGAGCTTAACCTGCTACACTATCAAGGATGTTAATTGCATTCATAATTATGAAGTTTTAACTAAAGTGGAACATATGCTTATGCCTCCTATAACAATCAATGTGCTATCTATTAATTTGAAATGTCTTGTACTAATTAGGGAAGATTATTACTATATAAAACACCCTTTTACTATTCATTATGGTATTTCTGTAATTAAAGGCTAATTTATATGTATTCCCAGCGAGATTAATTAAAGCTGAAAAATCCTTTTAATCCTTTCCTTATTCGACTTTTATAATGTTGAACACTATATTATGTACATACATTTGTTTAGAGTAAAACAAGATGAGAAAGACATGCAAGGTTGAGAATTTTTGGCTTACCTGGATCGTACATTTGATACGACATGGTAATATTGTACTAGAGATGATTGGTGATAATCTTTGAAACGTCCGAGTTTCTTCCAAAATACGACTCACTTAACTATGGCACAGTAACATAACGTAAAACTGTGTAATTCACATCTTTACTGTTTTTTTACTCATCCAAACATTTTAAAAAATTATTTGCTTCTTTTGATCAAGTTTTCTATTTAAGCAAACGAGTGATGGTTTGATGCGTAGATTAACCTTGTGGGGCAATGCGAGACATTCTCCATGAAAGTGTTTGCTCAGTCCAAGTTTCCTCCTTGAACTAGCAGTAGAAAGCTCAGCGACATGACATCATATGAAGAAAACGGAAGGAAAGACATCATACAATACTAAGTACATATAGAACTGAGCGGCGATAGTGGTGAACGGCTTGTTATTGATGTTATCACTAGCATCGCGTTTGGCCACTACAAACAACTGCAATAAATGCTAGAAGCGCCGGAAAGTGCAAAGCGATGAAGGAGGTTTTACAGCTGCATGAAATTGTCACAAGAAAGGCTAATCGGAACCTACATAAGCTCAATTACACACTTCGTGTTGATGCATGGAACAAGTGCCAAGAGCGTTATTTTCCTAGATTGTGCACGCAACTCCAAAAAATAGTAATTTCTCTCCGCTAAATAAACCTTGTGTGGACAAGTGTGGAGGGTTAAAACGTTTGCGAAGAATTGGCTAATATATATGGAGTTCATCGATAGGTATGTGTGTCATGCATACATTTTATCCCTGCTGGTTTTCTCTCCATATTGGATGACATTAGGCAGAGAAATAAGAAAACGAACATGGCGAGCTCGTTACTGGCTACATACAAATAATTCCTCTTCTCATCGTTTTTTGTGTACAGAGAAAACGGTGGGAAATGAGATGAGATATCAGATATCTGTCAGATATTTACAAGTTTACTTTTACCTTCGTCATCTTTATCTGAGTCTGAGAAACTTACTTTTATATTGCTAGAAACATCCCTATCTTGTAAGCGCTGGAAACACACGGTCATTGTCATCAGAGAATTGAAGATACAAGTTTCAACCACAACACAACACCCAAGCGAGCAGACTTATAAATTGGATACGGTCAACTGGAAATGACGTCATCGTTAGGATTAACCGCAAGATGATGGAGAAAGTTAAAAGAATTAATGAGAATGTACAAATGTAGGCTTAACAAGTTAGGTTTTCGTACATTAATCCTTCATTAAGCATCTAGAGTACGATATTGTGTGACTCCATGCTTAAAACGCGCTGCTAAATTGGTTAAGGAGCAAACACTGGATCAACCAAATAGAAATACTTTATTGGCAAAAGTGTTAATGCTTCATATACATCCATTTTAAAGGACTGCATACGAACATGTATGCAAGTTCATATAAATGACACTACTTGAAATGACAAATGAAAACGAAAGTTACCTATTACGCACTAAACATTTCTTAGTGTAACAAGTACAGAACTGAACATATTATTCTCATTCTTGAAGCCAAAGGCAAGTTGAAATTATCTCCCAACTATGAGACAGCATTAATTACTTGCAACGACAATATCTCACAAAAACTTTTCAAGATATCCCGCCTACTTTCACTCGAATGAATCTTTCACTTTATAAATGCATTGTGTATGATTATGTATATCTTTTAAATTTTCGGTTTTCGTTCTTTTACTTCACTCCACTCTCTCTTTGTAACCCCTTGTCTGCTTCTCCATTTATAAAAATTTGTTATGGGTTTTCTCATAGAATTTTAGATTAGACAGGATGTTTAGGCTGTCGGTGAGCTCATGAAACAAGATCTGATGTTGACCAGAACCAATGTCTACCTTGTAAATTATATTGCAGGAATTGGTGAAATGCCAGGTAATTAAGCTGTCTAGCCCTTTGGTCCTTATTAGTTAGCAAAGGGAGGTTTTTAATAAGGATGTTTGCACAAAACAAACATTTGCAATACACGTGACTGGAAAGGATGGCTATTAACATCTTAATCATGAAGCGAGGGAAGAAAGATTGCGTATAAAATTGCTTTGGAACTTGCGTATTTTCTTTCATTCCATAGTTTGGTCAATCCTCCAAGCTGTATGTGTTTAGATGATGTTAAGTAGTTGATTTATCCTAACGCATTTCTTTTCACGTTTGTCTTCAACATTAGCCGGTATCTTTTACGCAATATGTCGCAAGAATAAAGTTTGTACGGAGAAACATTAATTATGAGTATATTAGCGCTAACGTTGATGCCACACTACTATTAGTCCCACATCCTCAGAAAATTCATGTTTGCAAGTTGAAAATAAAGAGTTTCGTTATAATACATAAAGTCAATGTTCAATTTATTCCAGCCTATAATATAAGAAAGGATAATATAGTCATGTATGCATGTAGATATCATTATTACTTATTACAAATATTAGGTATGCCAAATTAGTCGCCCTTGTGCATAAGCATGAACCATTAATTTTAACTACACTGAAAAACTCTTGCGTGCTCGCTGATCACTAAATATTTAAGAGTAAACAGCAGTTTAGTTCTTCCATATCTCCTCATGACAATCAATCTCCGATTGCTTCTTGCTTCTTCTTCACATGCTAAAGACTTTTACACTAATTTGCTAAGCCGCAACCCTCTGCTGCGAAAGCTTTAGGCAAAGCTTTCTATAAGATGGTGAAGCGTGAGTCTGAATTTATGTGGAGGGTAATTAACTGCTTTGACTCATTGTGTGTACACAAAATAGGGTATTTATTTTATTAGTGTACTCATCAGCACTTCTTCACGCATGAACTGCAAATGAGTGTGAATGGGTTTTGTATGTGCCATTTTCATAACTGTGCAACTTTGCTTGTCTAAAGTCAACCGTTTAACAAGAATTTGTAGCAATTCCCTCCCAAGCTAACACGGCGTGTTTAACACATAGTCCATTGCATTGTCTTCCAAATATGAAAGCGTAGAAACTATATAAAGCCGCCTTCAATTGAATAGACCTCTCCAATTATTCTAAGAACGAAAAGTTTTACACTCTTCTTCCAATTTCCCCGTGGTGTGCATGCGTTAGTCGGAAGTATATCCAGTCAACCAGACACTAAACTAAATTAAACTCAAAATTTTTAAAGCAACTCTTTCCTTTTGTCAGTCTGACATCGTCAATTTATATATTTCCGTCTCTGCTGAAATATTGTACAAGAAGGAAAGTCTTTCTGCTGCAAAATCTTGATCTTTGTTTCGTTGTTTACATTTCGATTTTCAGTTAAAATGGCAAGACTAATCTGCTTCACCATTTTCTGTTTACTTTTCATCATAGGAAATGGAACAGCCCTAGAATTCGTAAGTTTTCACGGAATCTTTTACTGCAATACCGCATGCGTTCGGTCTTAGCGTATAACCAAATCCATTTCCCATCATTTTCCTGACTTGTGCACATATAATAAATAGATTATACAAGTTTCGGTTCAATATTCCAGAAAAGTTAATAATGTTTACTTGCACGAATTCCTCAAAAGTAGTGACGCAAAGCAGAAAAGATGAACTTTCATTTAATTTCATACTTTACTTTTAATTCCCCTCAATGTCATCTTGATTTACTTTTCTATTTTGCAGTGTATAAGGGACTACCAGCCTTGCGTGCCGTCGGATGGATTGAAGGGCAACTGTTGCAGTGGGATCTGCTTAAGCCGTGACGGTATTATGGGAACATGTGGATATGGGCGATACTATTCCGAGTCCGACTATAACAACTATCAGTAGTAGCTCATACTTTTCGGTGACATTGAATTTTTTACACGCTCCTATGAGTGCATTTTAATACCCCTATGTAATTTATATAATTTCGTACACAAAACTTGTGCACAAAAGTTTACTTGAAAATTAAGTGTTTAAAATCTACTTGTAGTAAAAAAAATTGGCTAAGAATGCCTACTGAATAAATATTAGCACGACAGATCCAGTAATACATACACAAAATTGAGCATGGCAAAGTGGATGCATACTGATGTAGTAAAACTACACGGGTACTTCTGACACGTACTAAAATCCAATTAAATGAGGATGATCATAACAATATTGTGTTCCGTTGAACTAACAATGTATATGATTGCATTTTCACCACATATGTATTTGTGTGAGCAATTTCAAATGACGATGTTGATGAGAATTCTCATAGCATGAATGTGTGCATTCCCCATTAGAGAAAATTGATCATCACATCATCAACTCAACATATCAAACAACTTCGTGACAACAAAAATAATACTTGCTCAAGTTGGTCGTAATTGCTCTTACTGGCATGCACACAACAAGGAATGCTAATCTTGTATGCTAAATGATAACGCTAAGACACGTAACAGAAACAATCCCATGCATACATACGTTCAGTTTATTTTTCGGTACCAGTCAAATTTGGAATTCATTTTTCATGAACACTATTAAAGTGATTCCGTAACAAAATACCCATTGTCAGTTAATTTTTGTGTCAAGATAAGCTCATCTATTCAAAATCTGTTGTGTATTTTCAAATCAAATTTTTCAGTTAAAATTCAAACTACTTTTTATGAAAATGCAGAAAATACATAATAAAGTGCATTTAGCAGTAATTTTATTTGTGTTTATTACAAATTGGCCATATATCGGGAAATGCACACAAAATACAGTAGGCAAAGAAAGAAACCATATTATCTTAGATGGAACGGAGGTAGATAAAAGCCCATAGTACACAGCTAATAATAGGAGATAAAATTTTAAAACGGATTTCTCAGCAAGTTTTATATTTGGTTTTTTAGTGCCTACCTTCTGGGTTTCCTTGTGTTCCTTCTATGCACAATTCTGTGCTAGAGGAAACAACCACCGATATAAACTTTCATGATGGCATGTCACCTGCTGCTTTCTCATCTTCACGGCCACAGAAGCATTCACCTCCATCATGTTGTACGAAATGCCTTTACGAGCCAGGATGGATTGACGCAGTTTGTGAATGAGTCATCATTATTACCAAAAAGTGCTCAACAATCTTAGATAGAAGTACAATGATAATACTAATTGGCTTTATTTTTTAGTTCTGTTTCTTTTGAACTCAACGGTTGTGAATTGTAAACATACTTAGGTAGATTATATATATAATTCTCAAAAATGGTGGTAGCGAATATGAAATAGCAATATGATAGTACAATCATCCATCTTACAATTACAATTAGTAATAAAATAGGAATCTCAAATTGATCACAAATCCATACAAGTATTTTTGTAATCTACAAATCGATAACTACTGCATCATTATTCGCCTTTAGGAGCTTCTAGCTCTGTTCCCAAGCGAGATGGCCTTGGGAAAGCTGGAGAGTTGTCTGGATTCCATCCAAACTTTTCTACTCTTGCAGTTCTTCCTTCCCATCCAGCATTGGGGTCACTCATTGCGTGGTAAATTAACCAGGGTTCTGAATTATCTGTATTGCATAATCAAATCATTAAAAACTTTAACCACTAGATATTACTTGACATCTATGATAGCAATATCCATAATTAGACATTATCTATATCGCCTCTTTATCGTTCGGCATGTGCATAAAGGTATCTGAGGATTATCTTTTCTCTGGACCACTTACCAGGAGATCTAGTGAAGGATGCATGCCCCACGCCATATACTTGTTGCTCATCATTTCTCCAGAAAACAGGCCTGTCATGACGCCACCAGTTTCCAGGATTCATGGGATCAGCCAAGTTGTCCACACCCATGAAACCAAGATTGTAGTCTGCAGTCCATGATCCGGAAGCTGAGTAAATGACAAACACTCGACCAGCATTATGTAGAATTTGAGGTCCTTCAAGCAAGGGGGCGCCATTTGTTTCCCATCCATAAATAGGTTCTGCTAGCAAGACTCTTGGAGTGCAAATCGTTTCTGGGTCGCACATTCTGGCAATGTAAAGGTTTTGAGGAAACCCTGCATTGATTGTTGGCCAACCTGACCATATGAAATAGTTTTGTCCATTCCCGTATTGCAGAACGGTACCATCAATAGCCCAAAAGTCATCCCCTGGTACGACCATCCTGTACTTGCCAGGAAAAACGTTTCAGTAAACAATATTTCATCAGACGGTGCACATAAAAGTAAAAACATTAGAGGGACCAGGTAATAACAACTTGAAAAAATAATGTCCCTCAATGTGGTATAAGTTATAGCACATTTTTTGGAACATATAATCTTACCGCTTTGGTTCCGTGTAAGCTCCCAAAGGATTGTTTGGATCTAGTGCACGGCTCACATACATTCGATGATTGGCATTGTCACCATTGTCGAGTGCGAAATAGAGGTAAAAGTTTCCGTTGATGAAATGAAGTTCTGGAGCCCAGAGGGACATCAGGCCAGGAGGTGCACGCACGACGAGTGCCCGTTGTGCGTCTCTAAAGTTGGAAAGTCTCCTCGACTTGTAGACAGCTACTCCATTTTCCTCTGATCGTGGCATGTAGTAGAAACCGTCATGGTGTTGGTGCACGTATGGGTCAGGCCAGGCAAAATCCGCAACAGGGTTCCGGAAAGTTGCTTTTATTGTTTCATTTCTTAAGCTAAAACTCTCCGAGTAGGCCACAAGAGCAGCAACTAACAGAACGATGGCACATTTAGAACCTGTCATTTTGCACAGAATTATGCATGCACTTTAAGTAAGCAGCAAACTTCTGGAGACGCGTTTGAGGAAACTGACATTCTGTAATTAGCATTTGTCCCATTTTATATGAAGGCCAGGTATCGACAGGTAAAATTGTTTCAATCAATCAATCAGGGAATGACAGCTCGGAACATTATCTGGTGCTGAAGAACGTTATCTCAACATTTCATGCACACTCTGCTCGATTACTTCAATCTAATAAATAATTTAGACCCTCGATCAGATTGTGAAAAACATGGAGTCAAACACGTTTGTGTACAGGTATGCAATTAAATTTCCAGTATGAATATTACAATAATACATGGTAATTATGTTACTTTCATACAACACATCTGTCGATCATTTTTGTCATACATGTAAGATGGATAGGCTTTCGATGACAAATGTCGTATTGACACAGCTTTAGATAATGTAGTGCGCTATTCAAAGGCACACATGATTATTCTAACCCGTGGTGAACCAATAACTTTATAAACAATTAACAATTTTGCATCCTGATTAACTAGAATCATATTCCAACATCCAAACGGCAAATCAACATTCGAGAACTCGATTGATGAGGGATAAACTGAAAATACGACGAAGTGCAATGAATGAGGCTGTACCGATGGCATCCAGTCCATATTTCCATTTCATCTTTCATCCAAATATTCTACAACAAAGATGTATGAAATTACACGACAATCATTCATACATTAGTATGCAAGAATATAACCTAAATAATAAAGACATAGCAAAAGTACAGAATGAGTGCACTATATTAAATGAGCAATGAATGAGATTCCCCAGTAAAATTTTGATTCGTTGGATATATTAGCATGGATCGAGCTATAATTGGATACGTAAGTATAGATTCCGTCCAAAATCATTAAAAATGTTGACCCTGCTGTTTAGCTACTGTGTGGGTAACGTTCCCACACTTTCAGCATAAAAATCTATTTTTAGTACGTAGCCATTGTAAGTAAACATAAGATAGTGCAAGTATACACAAACACTGTGTTGCATTCAGTTTAAACTTCATTCATATCATTGTGGAGATTATAATATTTTGAAATGAACAATGTATCAAAATGAATCCAAGACTGTCTTTCTGATAAAAATAAGATTTTAAACAGTGCTGTGTTGCTTCCTTTTCATGAATGGCTCGATTCTTTAGGATGACATAATAATGAACATGGATCAGATAAATGCAGAGGAATACGTATAGGTTTATCTATTTCATGCTACATTATATTCATATAAAATATGCATTGTAAGAGCACAAAACGATGAATACGCTATTATAGACCATTTAGCTTTTGGGTATATCAAGCAGCTAACAACAAACATTTAAAACAAATAGTACAGAACAATGAGTGCAGAATGAAGTCCAGAAAACGCATCGATGTATTCTCATCAAATCCTTGGGACTTCTTCATTTTATGCATCCGCTTGTGATTATCGGTGTGCATGCAATGATTATAGGAAGGAAGTGTTCATTTTGTACACTCAAATTAAACAAATTCTCTAAATGTTTCCCATGTTTTAGTATAACACTAGCTCTCAAACATAACAGTTTGTTTCCCCGTTTAAAAACAAATCCAATTTCTTGACAACTATTTGAGTATTATCATCACGCAAGTTCTAAGAGAATAAAAATGGCAAGTAAAGTTGTAAGCTTTCTTCTGATTTTTAGTGTTTGCACCTGCTTTGCAAGGACAAGCCGCCTTTCTTTGTCTCGTATTCAGGTAACAACAACAACACAACGCAGTATAAACATTGACATTGAACTATTGAAATATTCTTCCAGGAATAAACTACAAACTAAACATAAGGATTGGCAAAGAAAATTTACGAACCCGTTGTTTCAATAATATTACGTCTTGTATTATGCCATTGTTTTCTAGGAGAATGACTGTATTCCGAAAGGAGGTGACTGTTTCCGCAATGAGACCACGGGAATAATGTCTAATTGCTGTGCGGGATTCTGTGACACAGATCGTAAGCCAGGTGGATCCGAGCGAGGATATTGCAAAAGCTGGTTCATAGGTGGATAAAGACCGGTTACATAAAACAATTAAATCAGCACGGAAAAATTGAAAAAGGCCACACAACACTATCTACCTGCTTTTGTACAGAACAATTATTTACAGGATTACAATATGAGAATCAATGTTCATTAGAGTTAGTACAACATATTTTCAATGCATTTCAAATTTCAGAAAACAAAATGTACGCAAACATTTTCATGCTAAAAGTTAACAAACCCTAACACGCTGTACACCGTTGTATCATGTACTGATTTGAATTTTTTATGCCAAGCAATCAGTTTTGACTGACTACAGAAGCATCCGATATTTATGTTTTTTATATTTAAAAATTCATTTCCTTTGATAAACTTCTACAATAAAAATTACAATGATTTAGTTAGAATAAAAACATGTTTTGCGAAAGCTTCTGTGCCTAAATTCGACTTATAATGACGGTAGTAGTCCGTTGGTAGTGTTCTTTTAAAAACAATATAAGGCAGTAATACCCATAGATAGATATAAGAATTAATGCGTGTTAACGGCATCTGACTTGTAAGCAAGAAACCTGTATTTTTCATTGTTACAATCATTATCAGTTTTTGTCTAGATTCTAGGTGCATGTGACACAGTGGCTTACATAACTAACTACACCTTATGCATTTATCAAACCGGCAAAATAAGCTTTTTTTGCAGGTTAGCATATTGTTTGTCGAGCTTATATGAATGGACCATGCTTGTTTGTATGGGTTTTCTTTGCGTGCAACTGATTTCTATCTATTTTACTTTACAATCACAGTATTTGTAGTAATTATACTTCAGTAATTGCAAGCATGAGGCATAACATACCCGTTGCACATGACAAACGTAATTCTAACTATATAGCGCTGCGCACACACTTTCTTATCTCTGATCAGATGAGCCTTTTATGCAGCACTCATTTTTAATTAGTGTTTAACAGCGCGACAACTCCGTTGAAAAGAACATTATTGTAAACTTGCTTGCAGTGCAGTATGTGAATTGTGGTAATTGTTGTATTTACACACATTTGTAGTTCTTAAATACAAAGTACCGTCTACGAAAGGACGAAATGATAAGTGCATGCATGCATTCAATATTCATTCATTCAGTCACTGCCTTCGCGTTGAATCTCACTTTCTTGGCGACACTGAAAAGTACACTCACTAAGGAATTCGCCACATACACACACGATCGCTGAAAAACGCTGTCCAATATTGTAATATCAATCCTTGAACTCTTAAAGTCTTCTAGACTTATAGGAATTGCTTGTCAAAATAAAATATATAAACTCATATAGTTAGCATTTCAAAATTGTGATTTCAATAACAAAATTCTAAATATAGCCAACAACGGTATAGAAAATGCGATTGTTTTGTCTTTTCGGCTTCATTGTATTGACGTTAGTTTTAGGAGTTTTTATACCGCGCGTTAATTCGGTAATTTAATTATCTCATTCCATTCCATATTTATCTCATGAGAAACTTTTTCAGGTTAATAAGTTAACTCTGTGTGTAATCATAACATTTTTAAATTTCTGGAAAGGAATGCCTTCAAAATGGTGCCATATGTACTGTTGACGACTTCACGGCACCAGTTGGCGAGTGCTGCGGATTTTGTCACGTTAAGAAGTCTGGACCGCCAGGGAAAGGAAGGTGTCGGAGCTGGTTCATAGGAGGGAAAAGATAATTCAAATAAATCTTGTATCAATTCTGATTTGTATAAAGTGGATATTACAATAAACGAAAACTGTGAAACTGATATTATAAAAATTATTATTATTTGCTTATTCCTGATTTACGTGATTTGTGATTGGATATTTTGGAATTCATGCTACCATTTTCTGATAATGGGACGTAGGGGAAGTTAGGGAAGAGACTGATGGGAGTCATTGTTATGGATATGATTTTTTCTTGTGGTTTTGGTAATTTACGAGAAGTGAAGTTAGTATAGGATGTTTTGCTTTCGGTTCCTTTCAAACTATAGCCCCTCTTCCTGATTTGCGGTTTCATTTTAATCTGAATTTAAACTCCACCAATTCTGTGACAAATTTCCGAAAGCATGCCTTCCAAAGAGAAGCCAAGGCGTCCCCTGAAAATCAAGCCAAGAACTAAGAGACAGAGTCCTAATGAGGTGCCTGAACCTAATAAACTGCATGTTCAAAGACCAGCAATTAATAAACTCAAGCCAGGCGGAAATGATGCTGCAACTTCCACCGCTACTCAAAATCAAAGGGATGATCCCCCTATAGACTGGAATTTAACTACTTCCCCAGAAGAATTGGCTATTATCGGGAAACCTTGTCCGAAACCTTCAATAGGCAACCTCTCATATGCTGATAGAAATAGAAAAAATTCAATCCGAGTATCTTCGAACATAAGAAGACGAAAAATGATCACTTGGATATTTATTTTGTCCTTACTGGTACTAATGATTACCATCCTAATCATCTCCCATTCATATATTCATCGAACCGCTCGATTTTCTATGCATGCATATATATTGGAGAATTCCTATTCCATAACATTTAGTTAACGTGGGGCGGATTTTACGATATATTTGTAAGATTAACTCAGGAAAAGGACGAAATTTTCAGTATGAGTATACTGAAGCCGTGGATCAGGCCTAGTCTAATTTGCGAAATTATATTCACTGGGGTCGGGATATTTATTATAATCGTTAAAATGAAGTTTATGGAAAATGACAACGTTAGATTTGTGGTAATACATTATGCACTTTTATTTCTAAAAATATATGAAGAAATATATTTAAACAAATATTTTTAAAAGTGTTCCAACTTTTACCAGTATCGACTTGTAATGGCATTCAATAGTTTCCATTATTTGATCTTTCTCATGCTATTGCCCATCGGAATTTATGTATTTCTTGCTGAACTGTCATCAGACATGTCAAGACAATTGACCGCAGGCGGAAAGGTTCCGAAAATAACAGCTTCTTGGAGCGTCACTCAAATCGAGGTTGGCACACAACATACAAAATTGGGGAAACTGGAAAAGTCTAATGGAATATATACGTTTGAGGTTTAATATTTCTGACATTGACATTATGTTTGACTCATTACAGCGGAAATGTTGTGGCATGCATAACAGAACAGACTGGATTTTATCAAGATATAATGGTAGAGAAATAAACCTAAGTGTTCCTGGACAGGATATCTATTATCCCGTATCTTGTTGTGACCTTACAAAAGTAAGCGATTAAGCGATGTCCTTTCAAAAAGAATCATCTCTTTTGAAATGTTTTTAAAACTTGTGATATCGTTCTTTCAGTTGAATCTTAGTGACTGCAAAGAGACCTCCCGTGGGGCAGTATGGAAGAAAGGCTGTCATGATACTGAAGTGTTCGTTATACTAGATTACATGATAACATCTATTATATTGCTGTTCATCGCTTTGAATTTAAATGTAGGCACTCATAATATTACAAAACTATATACTATATTTACACATTTGTATGTAGTGCTAACATTTTTTTGCCAATCGTTAGGTCTTAATTAAATTGGGAACCTACAAACTCGAGCGGTATCTTTTGATATTTCGGTAACTTTATTTTTCTCAATGCATATTATGTTAACAAAGAAAACAATGTTTTTCAATAAGAAATTTTTTACAACTATGTACGCTGAGTAAATTTTGATTGCAGACCCCACGAGCTTTTCTAACCGCACGTGTGGAGCAACCCGTCAGCCTTGTTGATTACGTTATGGATGCGGTTCATGGAAGTTGGAAATTTTTGCATATCTTGTTGAGTATGGTTTATTTACCAAGAAGTAAGTATTGTCCATCCAAGTGGTTTAGTGACTGGTGCAAAACGTAGCCTCTTCCGTCATCTTAACAAACAGTCCGTCAATAAAATATATTCACATGAAATACGCATATAGTTTTGTGTTTAAGAAAGAAACGAAGTTTATTTTAATATTAAATATAACTGAGTTGGATTTCCATTTATTGCTCAAATAATCTTTAAATCTCACTCATTCAGCTAACAAGCAATAGTTAGATATTGTTTGGGTTTAAGCGTTTAAGAATCCCATGATTTCAGATCTCAACATAGTGTGTAAATGACATCAGTATGAATAAATCCCTTGTTAAGTTAATAGTTGTGACTCTATCCATCCTTGTTCAATTCACTGATTGTTCGGATGATTATGAGTACTTAAATCGGATGCACTTGCAAGCTCAGCGAAGGGCAAGATCTCAAAGTGCTGATGATCGGTTGGATGGATTATACTCCCTAGAAAGCTCATTCCACCACTTGGTAAAATTGATTACATCAAAGCACATATGTATTTGCTTGACATTCTTTGCAGTTGAAGTCAATTATGCGCTGATTCATATTTTGCAGTTTTTAACAGCTCGTAAAGGGCATATATCTCCAGGACCTGTGGTTTTGAAGAAATGGTCTGATAGTGCAAGTCAGTTATGGGGAATCACAAAATTTGGTTAGCGAAAACCGTAATAAGCATTTTCTGTGCAGAGTACTGTGTATTTCCAATAAAATATGTGTATAAATATTTCCAACCAACACTTTTGTTCATGTTAATCAGACACAAGTAGGGGATACAATATGAAGCCTTTGGAAAATGAATTTAATTTTGTGACGTCCACTTTGAAAAATAACGCGCATGCATACAATGCTTGGGAATTTAAAAAGCAGAATTCTCCAAACACGTACATAATTTTCAACACTTTAAACCGAAGATGCTTACAAACATCCAGGTAATTTCAAATCATTTCAGCAAAAACTATGCAATAACACTATTATTAGCAGTAATAAAATGGTGTTTTATTTTAAGCATATTTCTGTGTTGGGGTTCGTTTTAGTTTGAATCAAGATGTACAGTTCGAGAAATGCAAACCCACACGTTTCAATCAACATTGGAAACTGAACAAAATTGAGTGATTTTTATTTATACCACAGACATGAAATACATTGAGGAAACAATTAAAACTTACAACAAAATATTGCAAACAGGAAATATCCTTTTTGAAGGACCAAAAAATATTTAAAAAGTAATATCAATTTAATATTTTATGTAAGAACATCATTTAAAGGTAAAATAAACTTATATTTTCTTGTTTGTGAAGTTTTCATCTGCGTAATTAGCGTCTGAATTTCAAGTTAATTAGCTGATAGTGGTTTTTTCTTATCTTTACTGGTGCAAGATTTACTTTTGAAACTGCTACCATTATTGCCATTATTTTTGTAAAGATTTCTACCATGATAGTTTTTACACGAACACCTTTTAGTGAGAAGTTTTGGATTAAACCGGACAGTAAAGCTTGGAGTTTCCATCGACTTTTTCAAAACTCTCAACTCCATTTCCGCACGAGCCGCTTTTTTATCAAACGTTTCTGGGTTGAGCTCCTCCTTCAGTTTTTGCCGTAATTCTGCAGCATGTTGTGCTCTAATCCGGGAAATATTAATTATCCTCTCTTTCTCAGCTTTGTAACGTGCACTTTTCATGTCCTTTGACTCGATCACACTTTTCACCAATTCCTTCCTCTTTTCCTCCATCTCATGGACTCTCCTCGTCATCTCCGATGTTCTCTCCTCTCTAAAAATTCGCTCGCTTGCCGCCCGAGCTCGCCGTCTGTTGATTTCCTCTACATGTTTCAGGCCCGCTCGTTCCTGAGCAGCGATATGTAGCTCCAATGCCTTTTTATTCCAATCTTCGAAACCCCGAATGAGTTCTTCGTGTAACCGACGTGCCCTTTCAATCGCCTTCTGATGTCTTCCAGAGCCAGATTCAATGGCTTTATCTCTAATTTCCAGATTGCGAAGTTGGTTGAGTTTAGCTCGATGCTCCTTCTCCTCAATCTGATGACGGAGCTCTTCCACAGAAGCCCTAGACTGCTGTTCGATCTTCTCCAATTTTAGGGCTCGTTTGACATCCTCTAAACGGTTCATTTCAGAGACGTGCTGTAATTGAATAAAAGTTAGCATGAGGAAAAGACGTATATGACTTGAGCAAAAATAGAAATAAAATAATTGTACTGAATGACTTTGCAAAAAAAGTTTGAGATAATTCACCAACAGATGCGCCATGCACCCACATAAGTTTTTTTTATTAATAAAGCGTTAAGTACGTGGGATTTGAGAAAAAAGGGAAACTTGAGATTGTACAAACCCTCCAATAATCCTGCTCTCGTCTTCGCTTTCTGATTTCGGCTTCTGTCATTCGCTTTTGCAATCTATCTCGCATGGACTGTCGTCTCTGTTTATCTTCTTCCAGTAATCTCTCTATTGCCTTTGAGACCTCCAGTTGTCTGAGAGCCTCCAGCTTTTGCTTCTCTAAAAGGCTTCGCTTCTGTGTGGTTTGCCAATACAATGAAATTTATGGCTTACAGATTCCGTTTTACTCACACATGAAGAATCAAACGAATAATGTGGAATAATGTTTTCTCTCAGAAAACAGTGATGAAAAGAAACTTTTTTTCTTCACATATTCTATTCAATCAAAGATCCTTTATAGTTTTCACAGTAAAACATTCTGTGAAATATTTAGTGAGTATATACCTTTTTGAAACTGATGTCCTCTAAATACCTTTGGATCCGTTTATCTCGTTCATCAAGGTACCTCTGGAGATCCTTTTGCTGGTTTTGTAACTTTTCCTGCATTTTAACAAACCGATGATGGTTTTCAAGATTTTCCAGTCGCCTTTTCTCGGAGAGTTTGTCCCTCCACTGTTGCGAAAGTATTTGACTAGCCTAAATTTTTTAAAGTGTTTTCTATGTTATAATTGTAAACATATTTATTTTAGGTTTGTCCTTGCACATAAAGATAATATTATTATGTTTGTATAGCATTTTGCAAACATCATTCTATATTTAGCAGCACTTACTCGATATTTTTTCATTCTATCCACTTCAAGTATATCACGAAGTTCCTGGGATTGTCTCTCCCATTCCAGCATTTTCGCTCGTTTCAGAATCAATCTCTCCATAATTTTCCTGTCCTCTTCGGACATGCAAGTGGATGAGAGAATGTCATTGTACCTTTGTATTTTCAAATGAAAAACAGCATTTTGAACCAAAAATCAAAAATACGAATAAAAAGTAGGCTAGACAGACATTGTGACAGCACGTAGGTGGACGTAAATAAATATTTCTAAAGAGTTTAGTCTAAAGAGGTGGGTTTTTTATACACCAAGGTTATGTGTAATTTGTCAAAAACGTCCTTGCGGATTGTCATACTAAAATTTTGTACTAAATGTAAATCATTGGTACACATGTATAAAACTATGCATACCGTTTGAAGTACTCTGCGAGAATATCTTGATCGCGTAGATCCAAATGGCAAAGGCAATAATGTCTCGGACTCCATGCTGAGCCAGCAACTTTCCGGAAATCCAAGTTTCCTCTTAGATCAGGTACACTTCTGGTTGAAATAGGAATGTCACAATTGTCGCAATTTCCACTGAAATGAAGAGTTCCCTCGTTTGATTCCGTGTCGGATGTGCAGAAAGTTGTGGAGGCCCGGAGATTGTGTCTGTTGTTATTATCCCTTGATGTGGATGCACTTCTGGTTGACTGCAAGTCATTCCGCTGGAAGTTGACTCTGTTCACGGATGTAGCAGACGCAGACTTTTTCTTTTTCATTGCGCCATTGTTGTTCTTGTTGTTTGATGCTACAGGAATTTGGTTATTCTTGTATTTTGTTACTGTCATGCTGTCGCGTAGAATTGCTTTCCTTCGCTCCCGGCAGTGAATCAGTTTCGCTGAACATTGCAAGCATGAAGGAAAATAATTTAATATTATCACATTCACTTATAAGCTGTTAGTACTTACTACATTGCCTTATTTCATATTGAATATTATGAACGATATTGGTAATACGGCACGTGCTCGTGCAAATATACTTAAAGCGATGAAATGATGAAATGCACAAGACAGAAGAAGAAACCAACGACTTGACTTTTTACTTACCTTGACGCTGTGTTTCTGCTTCCTCATAAATTCTGTACACTTGAGACAATGGAAGGTGACAACAAGTTTCCTCGTAATGCTCCAAACTTTTGTACACGAGCTCAATGGGCTGTTTTATTAAATTCACACATATATTAATTTCATGCTCTTCTTAACACTTACAAGGACAGTTTACGAGTTCCACATAATCTCAGTTTAAGACTGTTACACAAAAATGCTTTTCTTTTCTTGTTCGAAGAAGTGTAAAAGAAAAGAGATGTAATAACCTCAATGTCCAGTTCAGAACAAGCTTGCAGTGAGGTCGGACTCGTGAGAACAAATGGCGTGTCTCTCCCAAACTCATCCACTTCAAAGTTGTCCAAGTTAATGCTCATTTTTCTACAAAAGTACATTTTTATGAAACTTATTAATACACCTGCAATACGACACATTCAGGATTTGACCGTCCTTTGACCTCAATATATTCTATGGTCACTCCACATTTGCCAAGAATTAGTTTTTCAGTGATTTTGACGCAACGAATACACATCATGCTTAAAGGCACACGCAGTCAGTCTCACTAAATCGTTGAATAAGTAGGCATAATTGAGTACCTATTACGAAGTACCTATGGGTAGTACATGTATTTTCCCCAAAGGGATATCTCTAACATTTCTCAATAAACTTTCGCATTCCTTCTGCTTGGAGCCTTGCACTAAATGGATCCTCGATCAAAAAATATGGTTGTGCGCAAATTAGCCTGTCCTTCATTTCCCCTCGCTAATCAAGTCCCACAACGTGATCTCATGACATGATATAATTGTTATTAGCTCATAATCTTCTCCTGTAGTAATTGACACTGAAACTTATTACGTTTTCAACTATTCTCTTCTTTGACGTTGTGGGTGGATGAGCAAATTAAATGAATGACTGACAAGGAGTTGTGATTCGAGGCCACTTGGGATCGAAAAATACTAACTATACACTGAGCTCATGTCGAGGTCTAACATGTCGTTTTCCAGAATTTGTGTGGACTTACCAAACCACGGAGTGCATAAAACGATGTTATTATATAAAGCATTTTTATATGTACAATATGAATTTTTATAATAATAATATAGATGGTACACCATGTAGATCACACGGACGTATGTAATAACAGTAAATAAAAAAAAGTTTGCTGATCACAAAAGTTATAACAATAAAAGGCACATTTCATTGAAACTGATTTACATGTTTCCTCATCTCATTTCGCGTAACATACGTATAGTATTACTTACCTTTCGACTTTCAACGTTTCCCTTCAGTGAATCCAGTGTTCAGTACATGTTTTAGCTTTTTGGCACTAGTCAAAGGAAAGTATACCCTTTATAAAAAACAGGAAGATATCGAAGCACCAACATTGCGGAGGAAATTCTATGCTAAAAATGCTGACATGTAACTTTGCTTTTACCAGATTTCATGCTTTCACTCTCAATTGTGTATACGAGTATTTCTATAGCCCTTCATTATCTCCGACATACACAATACATTATTGTCAATCAGTATCCTCTAAACTGTGTGTTCCTCTGCAGCAGAGGGCTTCCAAGATTTTTCTTTAGAAATACATTGGTTCGTTTTAACACATTTCACGTCTCAGAATAGAAGACATGGTGGAATGAGAGCTATGCGAAATCAACGTGGGTAGAAGCTACACAAACTTTGTTACTTTGAGTGATGAAGATTGAATGGAATTCTCAGAACATAATGATACTGGTGATGTTGTTGGAATTGTATGATAGTGTGACAAAGAAACCAACAACGATGGGCAGAAGGCGGATGTGCGATTCCCTTGAATACTCCTTCATTTATTCCACACTCTAATAGTTGGTGCAGAAGGAATAATTGGTTTAACAACAGCAGTATTTGGAATTTGGAAAGCTACTACAAACTTGTATTTGCATTATAAGTAGGTAGGTATGTATATTTATGACAGTTAAGTTTATGCTGAGGAATGTGTGTCCACCAGAAAAGGAGCAAACTTGTTTTTTACTTAAGTTTAGTGTGGAAGAAGTAATGGTTGAATTCAGCAAAATTGCTTGTCTGTTGGAGTTCGTGTAAATAAAGTAAATCGATCCCAGGTGGGAGACACAATTCTATTGGAAAAGTAAATAGAATGAGAAACCATATTGTGGGTGATGGTGGTAACAAGAACGGGAAAAGGAAGTTTGCATACATGATATGAGAGTAAACTTGTCTTGTCCTGTTACCGCATTATATAGTCTCGCGCTCCTGACTGAATAATGCCCAGTAGTCATGTCATGATACTACTGGAGACGATGATGGTGGTGGTGGTGGTTGGTGCTGGTAGCAAGGGCGAGGGGAGTATGCCATGTCGTTTTGTTTGCTTCATCTCATTGCCTAGTGATATTGACGATGACGAAGATATGAAACTGATACGCACGACAATTTCCACACAACAACATGTTGTGTATGGAGTTATGAAGTTTGTTAGCCCTACCAATAGACCTGATTTTGTACGTTTTGCACCTACTTGTATTGATATAATAATAGATAATTACAAAGTTTGTGTTGAATGCGATACCTGTGGCTTGATACAAAGTACACAAAGGAATTGCCATTTTGTCTTTGTCGGGAACGTTTATGCATAGTTTGTTGTTGGTTAAATAAAGAAGCTCGCATTGAATACGAAACACTAGAAACAACTCTAGCTTTTCACACAAATACATGCCATTTTTAACGTAGTATGTTTGAAATGTAAGTGTAAGTATAATTGAAAGTGATGTCTGATGGCTTGTTGTTTATAAAACATGCGACCAAAGAGAATGCATCTACGCGACCTTGCACGTCGCCCATGTAGGTTTAAATGAAGTAACGTGCCTGCTCAAGGGCATGAAATTGCAATAAATGGGAGATCAGCAATGATTTAAAACCACATAATATAGCCCATGTGAACACACGAAAAAACATCATTTTATTTAGAAACCCATGTATGGATTCATATTATGTACTCTCAAGCATTAATTTGTTCTGTCCATGTCCAGTCTTAGTCTTCCATACAATTTTTTATTTGTTTCTTTTGATAGCATCGACAGTGAATGGTTCAGCGCTTAGCAGAAACGTACGACCTGGGAGGAACTTGACTTTTGTATCAGCATTTGCCTTGAAAGTAAAGTTTTTCAGTACGTTTGCTGCGGTCAGATATATTTCCTCTTTAGCGAATCGCATTCCAATGCAGTTATGATTCCCAGCCCCAAAGCTAAGGAAGGCATATGGATTTAGCTTATCCTTATTTTCCGGAAGGAATCTTTCAGGCTTGAATACATATGGTTCTGGGTAATATTCCTCGTTGTAATGGATCGAGTGTACTGGCACTTGGATGACCATGTCCTTAGGAACGTGTAATCCGCTTGGTTCATGATACCAATCTTTGTTGCATACACGTTCAACGCGAATCAATGGAGCAAACATTCGCAAGGTTTCATTTACACAAGCTGACATGTAAACGAGTTCACCAATAGTTTCATGCTCAATCTTCCCTTCGTGACGAGTCAAGTAGGCATCAACCTCTGCCACAAGTTTTTCCTGAACATCTGGGTTTTTTGCCAAATTGTAAGTCAAATATGTGAGGGTTGAAGCTGTCGTTTCAAAGCCTGTGAAAAACATTGATTGACACGTTGCTTTTTATCATCTAATATTGAGTAAAACCTCACGTATACGTATTAACGCATCTTTATGGTTTCGCAGATTGTAAAGGTGGAAGTATTAAAAGTACATTTTATATTTGAAATTGTTACATGGTACAATCTTTAGTTCCATTTACCTGCCAAGAAAAATATCAACGCCTGACACATAACCGTCGTCTCTGTGATGCCCAACCTTTTATATTCTTCAGTCTCTAGTTTCCCCATCATTTCATTCAAGCAATCTACAAAGTCATTCATTTTTACTTTGGATTTGTTCCTTTCCCTAATCACATTTGTCAGAACTCCATTGAAAAAATCCAGCGTTTCAGCTGGGAAGAAAGGCGCAAGACGACTTAGGAATGGGAACGTATCTAGAAAATTTAATAGGATGGCAAACGTGCATAAACTTGAGTCTGAGCCATCATAATAAATTAATACATTTGTCTGCTTTCATTTCTCAAAAACTCACGTGAAACTGTTAGAAGAAAATTAACATCCATGGTCTCTAAAGCTAGATTCTTTAGCTGTTTGACGAAAACATTATCTGGGTCATGAAGTGAATTTAATTTGGTTCCAAAGCCACAACGAGCAATCACGTCACTTGTAAGAGCCGTGTACAGGCTAAAAAAAATATTCAAGTTTCAGATAGCTTAATTTGAAAATCAAATTTCAAGATTGTTTCAAACTTCACACATACCTTTTAGGAGAAAAAGACTCTTTGTTCTCTTGCTTTGTTTTTACAGTTTCTATCCAGTCTTCAATCGTCTCCTTCATTGCAATACTCATGTTGCGAATTTTTCCCGTCGTTAATGTCGGAGAAATAAAATTTCGTACAACTTTCCACTTTTCGTCTAGAAAGTCAAAAGTTAATTAACGTATGAGGTGACATAAAGTTTTTAAAGCTCATATTAAAGCACAAATTATAAAACTACTGCTAGCATGTTCTTTGGCGTTTGACATGCTAAAAAATTAGTTTAGCTTACAAGGCAAAATATCCATCATTTCATTTATCAGGTCATGTCCAAAATCCATGATCCTTTTGTTGTGGAAATGATCAAAGTCCTTGATGAAAATCAGCCTAACCATTTCAGGATCAGCTACGTAAATATGTGGAGCTCTCCCTTCATAGTACTGACAAAAAACAACAGTCCTCAATTACAATACCTATAATTGCCACAAACCCAAGTGCTTTACTACAAAATCTCTTGAACTTTCCACTTACCCCATAAATTTTTCCATACTTTTTCACATTCTCCGAGTCCTGGTCATGGACAATTTTCGTGTACACTTTGACATCACTTCCACCCACGAAAGCCGGTTTGACAATGGCAGGTAGTCCCTTAACCCTTTCCAGAGTTCCATAATGCCAGCGTGCATAAATCACTGCTGCAGTTACCAGACCAATCAGTCCTGTAACAAGTACATATAACAAAGTTACAAGAAACTCCATTTTTAAATGTGTTGAGTCTACAGGGCTCGCTATAGTTTGCTTGCAAGCCCAACAACGAAAATGAGAATGAGAGTGAAATATATGATACAAAAATTACGGCTTAATTATTTACTGGGAAAATTCGGCATGAGTGTTTCTCTTCATTATCAATTGCACTTAAAACATCGTATTACTCCATCATAGTAGTCCAGTACTCCATAATAACACGCACACATTGAACCGAAAAAAGTTGTTCATTTTAAAGGTCACAGTCACACGAACGAAAATGCACAACATCCAAATTTGGTACTGCAATGATATTGCTATTCATGATCATAGTATGCGAAAGATTATGAAAGACTTTGTTAGCTTTGTTCGGATCGAGTTCTCATAGCACGAAAATGACAAATCATTTTTATCAACTCAGAGCGTAGTCAGTGCAAGTTTAAGTGTGAAGCTGTAGTAATTAAAATGTAATTCAAAATGGATTGCATAAGTCTTGAATGTATGAATCCAATCTTTTCAAAAGCAGTTTTTTTTATCAACATTTTCATGCATGTCTCCCGTGATGCTTTATGGTTGAAGGACAAACGAATAATTGTGGGCATCTAGATGTGACCTTGAAACTAAAACTTTTGAGTGTGTGCTCATAAGAGTGTTGTATTTGTCCCCATAATAATATTTGGATGTCTGCTAATGGCCTGCTTTAATAACCAGACAACCCATATGCAAGTTTCTACTAAAGTTACAAAAATGCAGGATCAGAAGTTCTGTCTGATTCAGAACTTTTTCCCTGTAGCTTAGATATTCCGAGTAGCCTTGCACGAATCTCAACATCACACTCAAATCAAGTGAACAAGCTGCTAAAAAATGATGGCACAGCGCTTTTAAGTTTTCATGTCTCGATGTTACTTCAAAGTAGAATTTAAAATAATAATTAAATTCTGTTTAAATTAAAAATCAACAGTACGCGCAGTTTTAATAGATAAAAGAGTTTATGAATTCAGAATATACTTCGAATATAATATAGAACATAGAACGTATTATAAAAAATTAAAGAAGTGCTTCGTCATTATAAGCTTTTTCACGTCCTAAATGTGTGCTTATGAAAGGACTTCTTCTGCTAGTGCTGCTGATGACTCTTAATGGACTCACTTAATGGAATGGAGTAGAAGCGTTTTTGAACATATCTGGTAGAATAACTTTTTCATTGACCAGGGTAAAGTTCCACTTCTGAAAGTTGTCACTGTCATTGCAAGTCACAAATTGGATTCTGTTTTCACTCCTAAAGACAAAGTATAAAGCTTGCTTATAATTAATATAATACCTAACATCAAAAGTCGAGTAGACCAATTATTTATCTAATTGATATAACAGACGCAATTGACAAATCACAAAACCATAAGGAAGCATAAGAAAGTTAGTTAACATGCATGTATTTGTACTTACAAACTATCTGTCAAACAACTCTCCGTCTCTGCGTCGACAAACACGAATTTCTCGGATTGAGTATTTGCCTCAGGAGAATGATGTCCTCTCAAATTAAGTTTATCCGGAAAATAGGTGATAAACTCTCCTCTCAATTCAGCAGTCAGATTCGTATCATAATACAATGTGTTCAACATTGCTAGTTGTATTTGGTATGCAAATTTCCTAGAATCTAATGACATTATTGTTTTTCATCAAAAACGTGCGACAATTCAACTTTCATGTTTTTTGAAATGTCGACTTCGTTAAATGTCTTTCTGTTCTATTTACACACGCGCACGACATGACATACTGAATACAGATTAACTTACTTTCCTTCTGTACTCTGGCCATCCACTCCTGGCTGAAATCGGCAGTGTTGAGGGAACTGACATCTGAGCAGGGTTTTGACAAGGCATGGCCGTGTTTGAAAAGGGTTATGTTTGTCTTATTGGAATCTCTTGTCACTCCTCCAGCGGATAGACACTAAAACCAATAATATCCAGGCTTGCAATTTTGATTTTATGTATTCTGCTAATATGTAGGTAGTTGAACATATTATAGTAGCCATTTCGGAGAACCAAGAGAGATTACATTTTTAGAGCCCAGATTTTCTATCACATAAACAGCTTTACTGGCAAGCGCCTCACAATATTGTTCAACCGAAATCAATAAAACTACGACTAGAAGGGAGAACACCATAATATTTTGCTTGGAAGCCATCATTTCTTATGAAAATATTGAAAATTGGATACTTATCACTTAAGTTGGTACAGCTAACAATTTCTTTGATGCATTTTGGTTTAATGGGCAATGCAGAAACACACATCTGTTCAACTAGTTATGCTCTTAAGTACTGGAAATTGTGGCGGAGTAAATTAATTAAGCCATAATGAACCCAGTCAATAACCGTTAGTAATAGTAAAAGCAATAAAGATTATCGCTATAATCTCTGATGTCATTTCGGAAACTAACATTAATATAAACTCTATTTACTTACTATCAGAGTATTTGCTTTAAGAGGAACTCCGTTCATATATAATTTGCTTATTGAAGTTGCTCAAGTTGAATTGATTTTCATACTAGCACTTACCACCACTAATTCAATTCCCTTAATTAACTAATACCAAGTTCAATACCTACATATAATAGAATTCCTAACTGCTATGCAGTTTACATTTCCAATTTGAACTAACTGTAAATATAGATAGAGTTGAATTGAAGTGATGGAAAGCTTTCATGTTTGTTTTCATTGAACAAATATTACTAGTTCATATAGCCTTATATTCGGGTCAGTCAAGGTTAAATTCATTCCCAAAATTTCTTGCACAGAAGTTCATGGTTCGCAATCAAATCAACTCTATGCAAGCTAACGGTTTTTTTTGCAAATTTTTGGTGTAGCCAAACCCTATGCTGTTAATAGTTTACAGTGTGATGGTTTCCAGTCGATATGTTCCTTCGGTTAACAAGCTTCATTACATTTGATGTCGTAACTGTTAACATAAATTTTTACTTGTAGTTTCATACATACGGAAAAACGAAATGTTCCTGTGAGCAATTTTTTACCTGTTGTCAGTTTATCACTTCCGCATTTGTTGCAAACAGAGAAGGAAACTCACTTTTATCTCCTTTCATGCCACACCAGCACCACCATCCAACCGAATGAGCGGATTTCTCTTTTCTCCGGCTACTACTGTGACTGTGTGGTCTGCTATATGCTTTTACGTATTTATGCACTGCAATCAGTGAATTATTGATTTGGTTAGGAAATTTCCATCAAATATTCACATCCATGCCCTTTGATTTTTCAACTCGCAAGCTTATTCTATTACATACGTCAATGGTAGGTAATGTAATACTATTAAATGAACCAAATACAAAAGCCTCGAATTGACAGTCCCAGTGGAACTAGTTTATAGTTTTGCCTGGAAAAGTAGTCGCGAAACCTCCTTTTTAATAATGTTCGTGGTGTATTGTAATGTAATCGGTATTTCTGCGTTTCTCCATCAAAAAAGGCTTCAACATAAAATGCTGTGTGGTGAAGAATGGCAATTTCTATTTACCTTATGTATTATTCAGGCCAGCGCTTTGGGTCGTATTGGCCAACTTTAGACCAACAACGACAATCAGTTCTGATAGCCTTTCGAAAAGCTGCATTGCCAATTTCTCATCAGCTTTACCCAGTAGTACTAGTTAATATAATAAGCTTATGGATGCATTCACATTTGCGTCAAATAAAAACAACATTTCAGAAATGTGTGCCAGTAGAAAACAATCGCCGGTTTATTTCTTTCTCTTGTTTTCTTCAAACGAAACACAACAGTAGAATAAGCCTCCAAAACATAATAATAGGATACACTTTAGTGGTTTAATTGGTTTAATATAGAATAATGTAAGCCGATTTTCATGCTAATCTAAAATTGTGAGAAATTGTCAGATCTAAACGTGTAATCCGATTGTGGTAACTTAATACGATATTAAAGTAAAAAAGCATCAACATTTATCAACATTCGTATACATAAATCAAACCATCAAATATTTCATACAACAGTTACAGTTGAATATTTCATAACAACTTTTACTCCCACGATTGACATTTGAAACAGTAATTTTCAGAATCAAGATTTGCTGTAAATTAAAATACGTAATTATGTTGATGGATCATCGAAGTTATTCAGCATTTGAAGTAACGTTAATTTCCCTTCTATTATATTACATTAATTGGGTGGCATCATCAAAGGTTCCCTTCTCGCTCTCAGAAAAATACAAGTCCACTCGTACTCCACTTCAACTTGAAAAGATTACGCACACGCTCTCCCGTAATATTAGTAATGAGACTGCTGACAAAGGCCAATCAAACTTCTTCAAATCTCAACAACATTTTGAGGTCTGGCAAAAGTCCTTGGTTATGAAAGCAAAGCCAGATTACAGGAAACTAGAGGGAACAAGTGCTCGTATTGATCCACGAATATTACCCAATATTCTTTGTAACAGCAAATCAACCAGTTGCTCCACTTTAGCAATCAAGAAAACTAGGAAGCATCATCATGATCAAAAGGAAAGAAATGAACGATTTCAAACCACCAAACTTTTCCCTTCCACTCCAATTCCCTATCCATATTTTGCTTCCCCGATGTCACAAAGGAATAAAAAAGGAGACTTAACAGCCAAGTGTCATAAACACATAAAGAGAAAGGGGAAAGCATATTTCCTAGAGAATACCACCACCACCAGTAATCCCTTCACTTTACTACAGTCATGGAATAAAACTGGAAATCTCCATTCCTCCTTGTCTATAGCGTATGAACCGCAGTTGCTATCACCGTCATCATCATCATCATTAAAAACACAAAAATCTTCATTAATGCAACTTGATGCGTCTCCTTTGTCTCTATCCAGTGTAGTGTCTACAGGACAGCAGATTGAAGGAAATTCGCAGGTGGGTAAATCGCTTAAATCTGACGTGTCCTTAATGAAGTCTGAAATCAAGAGCAGCATACTGAAAGTACGGGAAGAGGAAGAGTCTGCTACTGTAGGAGCAGTGCAGAAACATCCAACACCAGGTTCATCACTGCTGCACGTTGATTTATTTTTAGCATCAAAGAGTGAGCATCACCGGTTGTATAATAACGCTCAGCTTCATTTCAAAAGAAGCAGTTCATCCCAGAAATCCATTGGGAATATAATAAAAGCTGACAAGCATTCAGGCGAAACAAGAGTATTCAGAAGAGCTGAGCCCACTGCCGGAAAGTATTCTTATCTCTCAAAGAGGAATGAGGACAAAAAGGGGAAGAGAAAAGTAAAAAATGGCGACTCTGTCTCTACCGCCAGCAGCATACTTACTTACTATTCTCGAGATGTAAACAAAAGCAGTAGTATTAAGCCTGCTTTAACTAATGTCGAATTGACAGAAGCAATGGGAAAGTGTAATAAGCTGTTTACTGTAACCAGTAGTGGAAGTAGAAGTAATAATGTAAAGGGAACCACACAACTAATGGCTCGAATATCAAAGGGGAGAAATGGAGAGAAAGTAGGAGAAAGGGGAAATCAAAATTTCACTGCTAATGTTGATCTTGCAATTGAGAAACAAAAGCAAAATTTAGATCGTTATCCACGTTTTCTCTCTTCATCTCATTCAAATGGGGATAAGCAGACGAAACCCAGCTTAAATTTCAGCGATGCTAGTCATAAGAGAAGTAGTGGCACGAGTAAAAGTAGAAGTAAAAGTTCAAATACCAACGGAAAAACAAATGTGATGCATGTGACTTCTGTCAGTAGCATTCATCATAACAATCTGAATCGTAGAAAGGTTACACAAGGAGTCGTCTCGCTTCCAACAACTCCAACAACTCCAACAACATCAGAAGCAGCAGCGATAGGAGAAATAATGATGAACGAAGTTGTTTTCCGTCGTCCCAAAGTCGAGAAAAATACTGGTGGCCTTGAAACAATAAGTGGTGCACGAACTAATAATATCCATTTAAAACCAGGAACAAGAACAAGAACAGAATCGTCGTCAACAACACGGAACTGTTCATCGTCATCGTCAACAGCATCAAGCAAAACAGTTTCTTCTGTAGACGGAAAGGGGACAAGTAGAATGACGCGTTTACAACAAGAGCGCAATAAAAGCCACGTTGAGAATGTTAATGATAGCTTAACAAGTTGTAGTTGCAGATGTAAATCTAAACGTGAAACGAAACAAGGGTTTCATTTCACGTTTCTAAGAAATGGAAGAGAGAAGCTGACGTTTAACCTGCTAAATGAAAATATTTCCTTCAGTTATGGCAATGATGATGATGATGATGTTACAACTACTGGTAATAGGAAGTCAATTGAAACTTCTGGTTCTAGCAGTATCACTACCACAACAGCTTCTACAATCGAAAAAAATCAATTAGCAAAACTTGATGATTTAACAAGAGCCACTTCCTTTGAACTTCAACAGACCTTTGTGGATACAAAGGGAAAGCCAATCTCGGGGTTTGACGACTCTCCTGGCACGTCGGCTCAAACTGTTGCAGCCACGCAAGGTAAAAGTGAATTGCAGAATGGACCATGTCACGAGCATCATTATGCTCATTCTTTTGGGCTTTCCAATAAACCAACTAAATCCTCTGCCCATAAAGTTGTAGATGCAGACGTTGCAATAAAGAAGCACGATCATGACTTTCCACGAATTAAAGAGCACAAAAGGTTACGACGGAATGTAATGAAAGAAGATCACCTATTTAAAAACGTCATTCGTCATCAAACGGTACTTTTACGTGAAAGGGAAATAATGTTGTCGGCAGTTCATCCTCCAATTATTATTCCAACGAAAATCTCTAAGCTAAACAATATTGAACAAAGGGAAACCCAAGCACCAGGTACTGTTGCCAGCAACTATGACTCACCAGCTTCACGTGTGCTTCATGACATTGATCTGCTAGTTATGAATAAAGCTCGTTCCTTTACGCCTAACAAGTTTGAAAATGCAGAGAAACAAGTACCTACGGGAATCCTGTTTCAACCTAACGAACTCAGCATAGGAGCATCAAACAATAATTCTGCTTATTATAATGGTAATGATGCATATAGTAGACTTCAATTGGAAACAAAATCCTCTAGAAGTTCTCAACTTTCACTAACTGCCCAGCAGCAGCAGCAGGAACAAAATTTACAAGAAAATGGGTTCAAATTTATGGAGGAAAAGAGCAACAACGGAGAAAGAGATGAGTTACCTACTAATTCATCACCAATGACGGTTCCATCGATAGTACCTCTAACTCGAGAGAGAAAGATTTCATTGATTTCATCATTGCCATTATCTTCTGCCATCAAAGTTTCTTCCTTGAAACCGGATGGAACAAAGGCACGTTCCTCTAGTAGGAAATGGGATTTTGCTCATGAAAAAAGGACAGCTCAAGGAGACGGAATATTAGACGCGAATCGGAAATTTTCTTCACGTTCATTCTCCGTAAATAGAGAGGAAGAGAATAGGGACAGTGAGATGCAGAGTGGAAGAACAAGAGAGTTGCTGGAGCTTACACATGAATATGATGGTGGTAGCAGTGATCCAGGAAGAGGCATTAATATGCGAAGTAGCATAGGCGAAAGTTTAATAGATCCTCTTCGAAGTATTCAACGAGAAACCGAATCTATCCCCCGGTTATCCCAAGTGCAAGAGAGAGAAAAATCGAGTTTAGCACTTAACAACGGTGAGGTACAACGAGTTGAGGCAACTCCTGGCTATAGTTTTATTAGTGATGATAGGGGAAAGTTACGTAAGAAGCAGAAAAGAGACACGGGCTGTTCTACCACAACAAATACTCACCCTACTAATACAACTGCAATGGTTAATGATGAATGTGGCAAAAGAGAAACTGGCGTAATGTTAGAAAAGAGGAATTCATCAAGAAAGTTGATACGCTTGAAAGGAAATATGCTGGCCCTTAATTTCACGCTGACACAATATGAGAAGCCCTTATCAGCAGGCATGAATACTAATAAATCTAATGTTTCTGCTAACAATGATGATAACAGATATGATGCCATAAAGCTAAATGATACCATACATCATCAAGTTGTTAAAAAAGTAGAGCAACATCCTACACGCTCCCCTAGTTCAAATGCAGAAGCCCCCTTCTATATTTGGAAGAATTTCAGCAGCTCCAGAAATAGAAATATTATGACACAAAAAATTGCGAATGAAGGAGAAAAAGTTTTGCACGGTAATTACAACTTCATAGAACAAGAGTGGATGAATGTCAAAGTAAACAGTTCGCGGAATAACACCAAACCTTCAAAGGACAACACCAAAACAAAACATGAGCATGTACCGAATTCATTGGTCAATATACTGTCTATTATCAATGCTGCAATGCCAAGTGAACTTCATCACAGTATATTTCAAAAGGCATCTGATTATCATGCGACAAGTGCACCTCAACATCAAGAAGATTCAAATGCTTTAGGACAAATGGGGAATATGTTGTCTCCTACTCCAATGCAAAATCCACGGGAAAACTATTCAATGTCAGAAAAGGAACCTGAGATGTTTACAGTTGTGTCAAGCTCGTCATTGAATTTACACTCCACTGAGAAGCCAGAGGAGAACAATGGCAGATCCTCACCAGCAGACAGTCCTTTTACAACATCGATACCATCATCCAGTTATTTGAACAGCAATGAAAGTAGCACCAGCCCAGCTTCCACAAAAGCCATTGGTAGTAGTGACGAGTCTTTGAGGAATGAGGAAACGCCTACCGCGACAGCACCATCAACAAATTATGATTTTGACAGGTCCACTTTAACTTTGCTGACATCAACAACAAAAGTTCCTATACTTCTTCCCTCCTCTTCAGCGTCATCATCAGTAACCGTTACACAGGAAAGCCCAACAACTGAAATATCCGAAAATAGCTCAAAATTTATTCCAAACTTCCCCACTACAAATGCACCTACCTCTCTCTATTCTGAAGCAGTGAATGCAACAAATGGCTTCACTCTTCCGGAAAAAATCTTGCCAAGCACGCGTAATCCTCATGATGAAGCATCCTCAACGCTACTCATTGATGAGTCAAAACCAGAAGAGGGGGAACTTGCCACCACCTCTTCTGTAGGCACTTCATTACATAATTCATTATTTACGGACGTGAGCGATACGGCAACAACTACTGCTGCAACAAAACTTTCTTCCGACCTTGTTACAATCACATCCGACTTAAACAAACAAAGCAATACGCCTCCAGTATCCGATGAAACTACATTTCAGGTGACTGTTATAGCATCTGTAGTTTCAACAGAGTCAAATCAAGACGTTGCAACTACTACTACTACTTCCTCAGTGCAATCTGAATCTGATGTATCTCCTGCTAAACTACCGTCGGAAGCAACCACTATCTCAGCACCAACTTCCCATAAGGACTTCTCTCCAACCGAGATACCATCCATAGAAGTACAGGATGCTAGCGAAACGAGTCAACCACAGGGGACAACCTTGATGTCAACCCCTACTACCAATCTTGAAGACAAAATAATGTCACCAATGACGTCGACCATGTCATCAACTTTCCCCAGCACTATATCGTCAGATATTGGAGAAAGCAACAACATCAACATCAACGAAGGGATGCCAACTGGTACGTCCATGACAGTTACCACCACCACTCATGTTTCTTTACCAGCAGGAGGAGAGGAGGACTTAAAAGCAACCGAATCACCTTCTACTTCCACAGTTGCACCACCTGAGTGTGACCACAAAAAAGGAATGGAGTATTCACAGGATACTAAAACTTGTGTTTGTAAGCCTGGATTGCAATATGAGCATAATGAGGATAAATGCGTCAGTCTTGTAGGAAACGAATGCTTTGGTGACAGTGAGACCTCCAACGGGGACTGTCCTTTGAATTCTCATTGCAAGCCGCAGGATGTGTCAGGAGTACAGAAACGATGTGCATGTCTCCCAGGGTATATCCCAGTCGCTGATAAAACTCGCTGCATGGCAGGTTGGAAGACTGATTGCTCATCTACCACTTTGTCGGACATTAACATAAAAAATCACTGCCATCCGGACTTTGATTGCGTTTCTAAGCCGGAGGAGGCGGGGAGCGAGTGTGTGTGCAAACACAACCGTACCATAGGCCTGCCTCACTCCTTGGAAGTTAATATCAGCAGTAGAAGTAGTGAATGGAGAAATGGACAACAAATTGCGTGTTTCTTAGATTATGGCTCCCACTGTGACCCTTTGAATGATGAATGTAACGACTTCCGCTTTCTTAAATGTTCTAGACAAAATGCTAAATGCGAATGCTCTGATTCGAATAATCAACTCTACGATGAAAGGACTCGTGAATGTGTTGCGAGAGCAGGAACATATTGCACATTAAGTCCCAATGATGATCATGATGGTGCAGGAGCTAATAGTCGACATGAAATGACAGCCAATTTAAGGCATTTGGCTTGCATTGGAAATTCTACCTGTGCTAGAATAGGAAATGAGACAAGTAGTAATTTCTCAGGCACTTGCAAGTGTGAGGAAGGGTATGACCAACACTGGCAAGGATATTGCCTAATGAAAGGAAGCGGCTCTTTGAAGAGCAATCACAAAATTCTGGAAATTCTTTGCTTGATTGGAACTATTCTTATAAATAATTGTGTTTTTAAAATTTTCTTTTGAAGCCTCTCAAATTATTGGATAAATATACCACATAACGTTACGTAAAATGACTTTTACTGTTGATCAATTATTGTATCAAAACTTGTCTGATGCCTATATATGTTCATACTTGACATACAGCATAATTCATTGCAAAATGCTTAAAAAACTAAATGAATCTCAAAATCGGTGAAACATTATGGTTTGAATGAACATTTTTGCGTGATGAACTATGATTCGCAAAGCGATATTCTAGTTTGTTTTCCAGCAATTCCCAGTTTTATCTGTTGAACAAACTGCGATGGCATGCTTCATTTAACCGTTACAATTACACAACTGATAGAAGTCTGTGATAATCTACTGTGGACACAAAAGTACATGCCTCTATCTATCAATCTGACAATAATTGATTAGGCATAAACGTACCATTTATATTTTACACATCATAAAATTCGAATGCATAATTGTGCTTATAATAAATAGTTGATTTCCCTGATAATACATATACATATAGCGTAGGTATTAAGTAAACTATTGAGAAACCCGCATACGCATTTTATTTTGCATATTAGTCACACTCATTACATGTCACATCACACCAGAAAGCAACAGAGATAAGAAGTACTAGATAAGAGCAGACAAACATATAAAGAGTAACGGCTGGTGTTTTATTGAAATGAAAAACAATTTTTCCCAGTTTCAGTTTAGCCCATTCCGCTCAAACTTTATAAAAATTAATTTTCAGTTGTTCAGCTTTCACTGCTGGTTTCAAAATGGATAAGAAAAAAATTACGGTATGCGTACGACATTTTCCAGAATACAAGTAATAGAATTCTTACAAACTCGCTAACATATATATAATATGTTGTTTAAAAATTTGCAGATTCTTCTGTGCCTATGTGCAGTAGCAATCGTTGCAGTAGATGGTCAGGAAGCTTTCTATGGGCAATCTTGCAATGAAACAAAGTGTGCTACAAGCAATATAAACGATCCACTCGAATGTGATGACACCAAAAAAGTTTGTCGATGTCCTGAAAAAATGTTTAGACATGATGAGCTGGACCGATGTGTGAGTCCCCACAACGAGGCATGCACACTTCAATCAGGGGATGGAAGCCAAATCATTACATGCACCGACTTTGCACAATGTTGGCCGAATATACAAAAAACCAGTACTTTTGGAACATGTCATTGCGATCAGGATGCTGCATTCGATGACATTACGTGGAAATGTAAACTCAGACATGGTTCAACCAGATGCAAAAAAGAGACTGACTGCGACATTAAGTCATTACTGACATGCAAGGAAGGTTCTTGTGTATGCCAGGACGAAGAAAATCAAGAATTTAGTGACGAGAAACAAAAATGCATCACAAAGGTTAATGGTGAGTATAATAGTATATACAAAAATATAAGCCATTTTGGATTTTCGTTTCACACTTTTACAATTTCTGATTTTTTGCTTGTATGTAGGCCCATGTGCTAAAGTAGATCCTTACCCGGTACCAGAATGTGGGAATTTCATGACTTGTAACAACGTAACATGCGAGTGCAACGAAGGATTTGAAGCAACCCCGGACCGAACCTGTGGCAAACAATACAATGCTACTTGTGAAGATACTCCTGAATGTCATCCCCAATTCATTTGCAATACTGAAAAAAAGTGTGCCTGCGGAGAAAACCAAGAATATTATCAAGGTTCATGTCGTATCTTATCTGGTGGGGCATGCGGTACAAACGATCCATCGTTTAATTGCACCCTCCACGCAACTTGCATCAATGAAAAATGTGTATGTGACGCTGACGATTACAAAGAGGATCCAGGTACTAAAAAATGCATTGCTCTTCATGGCGCAGAATGCTCCGAAGAAACCCCATGTAGCTTAGATGACTTCCTTGAGTGTAAAGCCGACAATACTTGTCAATGCAAAGATAGTTACGAGTTCAATAATGCTCAAAAGAGATGCAAAGGTCATATCGGTCAAACTTGCCGAGACAACAATAATGATGACTGCATTGCAAACTCCATTTGCTCCAACAACAATTGTGCCTGCTCTTCTGGACAAGTTGGAGATGAAAGTTTGACACTTTGTGTAGCATTATTTGGTGAATCTTGCGACTCGGAAACTCCTTGTAGCGATAAGCATTTTGTATCTTGTAAAGATGACTCCAAATGCGGTTGTGTGGATCCAGAGCATCAAATACCTAACGAGATTGCGTGTGTTGGGAAAGTCAATAGTCCTTGTGGGGAAGCAGGACTTGGAATACCATGTGTGACAAATTCCACTTGTTCAGCCGATTCCCAGACTTGCAAATGTGACAGTGGATTTGTCGAAAGTGAAGGGAAGTGTATTGCTCAGAATACGAGTGGGAGTTCCAGCGTGTTCAGTTCATGGGGCAATCTGCTAATGGTTGCAACAGGAGTACTGATCATGGGAAAGCTGTAAGTATTCAACAGATGAGTCCACTTCACTTGGTAATCACTTCAAAAGTATTTGTTGTTATATTACGAATTGTTAAACACTATTGTTTATACATATTAGTTGGTAGTAATTGTTATTTTCTTGATAAATAAAGCACCAATAAAAATATCAATAACAGATATAATTATATCTTACATTATCCAGAAAGTGTTTACTTCGCGTCATGGTCATGCTATTATACTGATGCAAACACCCTGTCACCATCACCTGCGGCTTCATTAATAATGTCATATAAAAGTCGTCCACAATCCAATTGCATATTATTACATTTGATAAGATAAAATTGGAATCATACTTGAAACGATGGAGCATTACGTTTTGAACCAGATGTGAAATTCCCATTTCTGTTCTAAAAAATCATCTCAAGCGTCACAGAATATAAAAGAATGCTGTAGACAGAGTACGTGAAAGTTGATCTACGACGGTTAAGGTTAAAGTTAGATTGGTTTTAGCACATCTGAATAAATACGTACTTTCAACATGCTATTGAATGTAAGTAATACAATTTCTTGGACTAGAGCTGACACACTACTTTCTATAATTTATTTGCATTATTAGTATTACAAACAAGTGGATTTGATTTTCAGAGTCGAACAATGGAAGTTGCGTGGCTGCTTTTTGTAATTTTAGCACTTACTCCGATGGAAACATTGTCTGGGGAGTATGGGGAAATGTGTAACACCGACATGGATTGCAAATCAGCAGATACTAGAAACCCTTTAGTATGTGTTGACCCTTTCGAGCCACCAACAACAACAGAGGCTACTGAAGACCCTCCC